>WBMW01004296.1:22099-161585 GCA_013396635.1 Penelope pileata | reverse complement strand
CACGGCCGGTTGGCTCCTGGGACAGCGGCTCTGCCCCGGGGCTCTTTTGTCCCCTCCGCTGCCGGAGGGAGGGAGGGAAGGAGGGGGGCAGCCGTGTGCTCGCCGACGGTCACGAATCGGTCGCGAAACCGGGCCTGTAAATTATTGACAGGTAAACTGCCCTCGGTTGGAGGACCCCCGCGGACAGGGTGCGCTTTGGTGGCCGCGGGGGGAGGGCTGCTAAATATTGACTCGGTTTCCGTAGCGTCGGGGATTCTGGCTAGCTGTCGGAGGGACGCTTCTATCTGAAATGACTAAAATATTCCATTGTATTTTTAGCAAGCCTGAGGTCTCTGTGCCTGCTCTGGTTTGCAGCTGGCTGCCTTGGACTTCGTGTTCAGATGAGCTCGTTTTTGTGTAAAAGTAGGGAACAGGAGGGAACGTACAAGAAATGGAGCATCTGTCAGGGGGTGGGAGGCCAGAGCTCTCCTCCGCCTGTGCTCAGGCTGTGCAAGGAGGCTGCCGTGCAGGCACTGCTCTGCCTTGGGGTCTGTAGCCTTGTTTGAACCTCTCAGTCCACTGAGAGAGCGTCATGGGCGTAATGGCTTTGCAGTCAGGAAAGCAACAACAACAAAACAGAAAATTGTGCAGTTCAGCTGACCAGGCTGCCGTGCGTGTTTTACCGTTGTGCATTACTCAGTTCCGTGTGCCGTGAGTGAGGCCCTTGCTTCTGTCCGTGCTGGAAATGACTGGGTGAGATGGCTTCTGTTAGGGCTTTTCTGGAGCTTCCCTGGGAAGCACGAGGGGAATCATGTTCTCTGCCAGCCTTGGAACCACCTGCACAGAGCTGGCCTTCTCCGAGGCACCGTATCCCCTTTTGGTTGAGCCAGATGACAGGAGATAAGAATAATTTTAGCAGAACATAAGAAAATTATATTAAACTGTGATTACAGCTACTTGTCTTCTGTTTTCCAGTGAGCATCATTGCGGGGGAGGAAAAACAGAAGTGTAGCGATCCTAATGGATGGCAAGAGTTGAGTGAGCTGGTGTGCCAAGAGGAGATCAGGTGGCTGATTACATGGATAGACCTTAAATTTCTGTTAAAGTAAACCAAAACTTTCTGTCAGTTGAATGAATGGACTCCCACTTGACGGAGGAGTTAACTGCATGTTGGGCAACAGCAGTAGAAATAAGTAGCCTCTCTGGATGTAGGGCAAAAGCCCAGCCAGCCATCCAGCAGAACTCTTTATTTAGTCCATAATGAGCCGGTTCTAGAACTCTTTATTTAGTTCATAATGAGTTGGTTCTAGAGCACTGGTTAGTGCAGCAGTGGGTTGAGGAGGTGCTAAAGTCATTTGGCACACACGTAAGTGTATCTGGTGTTCCATGCTTGCTATGTGTATGCATAAAATCTGAGATCTGAAGTTGTTGCTGCAACACCTCATCACCTGACTGGTTTAGTCCAGAGCTCTGACTGGCAAAGCATTACCAGCATGTGATCTGCGAGGTTTGCTGTGTGTTTTAATGGATGTTGACTTGGCACCTTATCGGCTTGTGGAACACAGATGAGGTTGCCCATGGCAGGGAGCAAGATCAGATGGAAGAGATTTGTCTGGATGGAAAGGTTTGGAGCTCCTGCCTGCACATTCCTCTTGTTCCTCTCTCCTGCAGCCCGTAGCTGAGCTCCTTGCTGCTTCACACATTCTTTCTCCTCTAGCAGAATGCCAGCTGCCTTTGTAGAAGTAAGTTGATCTGAGCCTTTCCATGTCCTCTGTGGATTTCCTTTTGAGTTCTGAAGTATTCTAACCAATCTGTATTGGGATAGAAGAATGAGATTAGGATTATGCAAATAGGCGGAGATTAAATGTTTTTGCTTTATACGTGCTCTCAATCAATGCTGGTGTTTTATACTGTTGTCGCTGTACAAGTATGAAACTGTTACTAGGAAAAATGCTTCCCACTGTATCTGCTGTGACAGTACGTTGATGCAAGGTTTATTTATTTTTAATAGCTTAGTAGAAAGTGTTCTCAGAATGAATGCTGTCGAGGCAGCATCTGCACTATCTAAAGGCAAGAAGTTCAAAACAAAGCTTTCACTCTTTCTAAAAGCTGTACATGTTTTTCTTAATGATTTCCTATGTTCTTTAAACGCTCCCTTGGGAGAGAGGACGTAATAAGGGGGAAGTCAGTGTGTGGGTTATATTTTTTCTTTCTTTGTTTCCTTGCTTTTTTTTATAAGTGTGTTTCTTTCCCAAGTCCTTAAAGTAATTTTCTTTAATTCTGAGGATCAGGGTGGTTAGCACTCCTGCTGCTAGCATCAGGAGCAGCATCTGTGTGACATCATTTGTTTTGTGTTGCCTGGATGTTGTTGTTGGTACTTAAGTCAAGGTTAGCAGAGTGTTTCCTGTTAGTTTGCAAAAAATGCTATTTGCTTCAAATTGCAAAAGAAATACCTTTCCCTCTGCCCCAGTAATACTGTTCTGCTTGCAAAAAATGGTGCTTCCTCTGGTACGCCTCCAGTATTAGGCCAAATATGTCATTGATGTCACTTTTTGAATAACCCCATTTTAATTGTTGCAAAACGATCCATTGCGTTTGTGTGCTGCTCTGTTTTCATAACACTTCCATATTGGTGCAAGAAGAGATGTAAGAAGTTCTGTTAACCAGGCTATGGAGTTAGAGCTGTGTGTTAGCCTATTGGTCAGAGAGCTGTTACTGAGAGAAGGGAAACAGAACCGGTTATAAAGCCTGAACTGTTCATGTCTCCAAGTGTACACCACAGTTCTGCTGCTGCAGAAAGCTTAGTGATGCCACTAGGCTCACGATTAAGGAGTAAATACACTTGATTTGCTTGTAAAGTAACCAAAGGCACAGTGGCATCTTCCTCTGTGATGATCATGTTGCTCCTCATTTCTGCTGTGAATGGGGCTTGCTCCTGGGTTGGATAAGGGCCATTAAGAGGAATAGACTCCAGTCACAGCTGTATGCCAAGTGGCTTTCAGAGCCATCGTGAAAATGCGGTAAATATTTTCTAGTCACTAAATGCATCTGAGTTGTAGGCAGCTCACTTAATGCCGTACGCTTTGTAGTGCTGGGACTGTAGAACTGGTTTGTGATCTACCCTGCCTGTGCTGTGAAGGTACGTGTTTCTGAGTCATGTTTGTGTCATTAAAACTCCATGAGCAATGCCATTGCCTCCTTGGAATGCTGCACTTGTGTGGAGGGGACAATTTTGTGGATTCAGTTGTGGTATCAGGGTAACTGGGAGAGAAAAATCTGGAGAATTAGCTTCCTGTTGCTGGAGGCCCTCTGAGATACCAGCTGGTGTCTGATTTGAAGCCTCCCTGCTTACTCTCTGGTTTGATGGAGATAGCTGTGCCAGTTCACAAGCACTCTTATTTTACTTTGTAGCAAATAACACCATGTCACCTGCATTAATTTCAGGAGTTCACTGTTCATAGAATCATAGAATGGTTCAGGTTGGAAGGGACCTCAGAGATCATCTTGTTCCAACCCCCCTGCCATGGGCAAGGACACCTCCCACTAGACCAGGTTGCCCAAAGCCCCATCCAGCCTGGCTTTGAATACTTCCAGGGAGCGGGCATCCACAGCTTCTCTGGGCAACCTGTTCCAGTGTCTCACCACCCTCACAGGGAAGAATTTCCTCCTTCTATCTAGTCTAAATCTACCCTTTTTCAGTTTATATTCTTTGTTTAAAACTGTCCTGCATTTGAACTTTGATTCGTCAATTACATTGATTACTGTGCTAAAAGTCATGCTCTGTAGTCATCCTGCTTATGGTTGTCTGGCTAAGAGGCTTATTGATAGCACAAACAGATTAGTCCAGCCATAATTCTTAGATTCTATTATGTTGGCAGGTTTGCTTTAGTTAAATCAGTTAGTGACTGGAGTCAATCCTTTGCCTTCTTACTGTTTTTCTGGACAGGATTGTTGTCTAACCTTGCAATCCATTTGATGCTGTAAACCCAAACAATACTATGACTTTTAGCTGTCCTATTCCCTTGAGTGCTCCTTTTTTTTTTTTTTTAAGGTGAGTTTTTAATTGGATTGTCTGTCTGATCTGACCCAATCCATGGGCAGCTGAGCATGGCTTAGCAGTGAGGCAACGGAAGCAAGAGGAGTAAGTGGCTAAGGCTTTGGTGTCAGGTGAGAAAGTCTTCAGTGAGCGTAAGCTGATTGTGAAACTGCTGAGCTTTAAACTGTGGTATAACCAAAACCAGTTACGTATTGGTAGATGAGATATTAATGAGCCAGCATGTATTTGTGTACTTATATTCTTGGCTACCAACATCTGTATGAACAGAAGGGGGGAAATACTAAGAAACTGGAGGTTTTAGGCTGTACACATACATTTTCCTCTGTGATATGGAATGAGAACATGCTTAAACATTCATTTGAGTATTTTCGTTTCACTAGCTGTCAGTTGCATTTCTGATCACTCTTCCCTGAGCAAGGTGCCCACAAATTGTAGTCTCTGTGAATAATGCAATCCCCAAAACTTTTGTAAAATGTTTTACATGTGTGAAGTAATACAAACTAACTTGAAAAAAGACCCATTTCTTTATGCCTTCTTCGTTTATTTGTTCTTAGCAGACTTCATTGGAAAGACTCTCTTTAAAACTCATACAAAATCAGTAGAGCATGTTTTCTTGAGTTTTGTTGCATCGGCAGGTAAATACTACTCTTCCTAAGACCAGAGAGAACTGCTCGGTGGTGCGGTTTGATTATCAAAACTGTGAGATTATGACTTCATCCTGAAGTGTTCTGGTGTGAGTTAAGACTTCGATATATGTGTGTAAGCGCTCAGGGGGAAAAATTGCCCCAATATTATTAGATACATGTTGCTTTCATAGTGAAATATCTTCACCTATCTGACATTGCTGCTAATCCGCAAACTCATTGAGGGTATTATTTGCCTCATCATCCAGATCGTTAACGAAGATGTTCAACAGGATTGGGCTCGTGTTGACCCCTGGGGTACTGGCGCTGATTTCCATCCTCTGAGCCGAGCCATCCAACCAGTTTCCAATCCACCTCACTGTCTGCTTGTTCAGCCCGTACATCAACAGTTTGTGGAATTCAGTGTTAAAGGCCTTGCTGAAATCAAGGTATCCACTGCTCTCCCCTCGTTTTACAAGCTGATCATAGTATCCTAGATGCTTATCAAGTTGCTCAACCATGACTTTCCCTCAGCAAATGCAGGTTGATTACTACTAATGACTTTCTTGTCATTCTCATGCCTGGAAATGGTTTCCGGGATTAGCTGTTCCATGTCCCTCCCAGGGATGGAGGTGAGGCTGGCCTGTCTATAGTTCTCTGGGTCTTCCTCCTTGCTGTTTTTGAAGATTGGAGTGACATAATCGATCAACAATTATCTAGAGTGGCCTTGCAGTGGCAACTGCCAGCTCCCTCAGCATTTGTGGGTGCATCCCGTCAGGGTCCGTGGGCTCTGGTATCTTTGGTCTGGTTAAGTGTTCTCTCCAACCCGATCCTCTTCCTCTAAGGGTCTATTTTCCTTGCTCCAAACTTTTCACTTGATGTCCAGAACCTGGGATTCCTTATGGCCACTGTTGCTGCTAAGGACAGGGGAAAAGAAAGCATTCAGTTCCCCAGCTCAACCGTTCTGCAATGGGCCCCTTTACCTCCCTTTTGGCAATTACTTACAGAAGTCCTTTTTGCTGCCTTTGACATCTTGCAAGATTCAGTTCCAAGTGGACTTTGCACTCTTAGCCCTATCTCTGCAAGCTTGGGCAGTGTCTCTGCCTTGCTCCTCCTTTTTTGTTTTAGTTTGATCCATCTTCATGAGTGGATTTTGCAGGGGCAGGGGAATGTATTTTTTGTTGTTGTTGTTAGTGGTGATTCGTTTCTTTTTGTCTGGGTAGGTAGAGTAATGCTGTCCTAACAGAAGGAGCTGTATCATGGGTTTTCAGTACTGTTTATAGTAACACTGTGTTCATTTGTCCCATCCTTTAATAGAAACCAAAGGTTAGGAAAATGTTCATATAGTAGAAACATTTGTAGCTCATGGGAGATGGGGGGAAGAATGAAAACTGCGGATACATTGAAGTAATTCTACTCACCTCTTTGAGGCAGTAAGGTGGTTATTTTGCGTTGCAAATCATTCTGTGCAGATCTGTGTTGTGTATTCACACAGCTTGTCCTCCTTTTCAAAGACAGGTGCTGGTAATGTCATACAGGACTTTAATTCCAGGCAAGTCAGGACTTTGCATGAACTATGGTCACAGCAGCCATAATTTTTTGTCCCTAGAGTACTGAGGTGTGGTTGCATTTGAAGAGAAGGATATTTTTTTAAAAACTGACCTCTTGTTACTCAGTGCCCTCTGCTTGTGGGTAATAGAGACTTTTCCACTTGCTGTTTGTGGTGTTTGTGTTACTATTTTAACCTCTCTTGGACAGAATTTCCTTCTGTGCAGCTATGACTGACCAGAGAAGCTCTATTCCAGAGGATGTATGGATGTTGATGTAAACTGATGAGGAGGAAATCAGTCTTTCTGCTCTTGTCACTTATTTTTCTGAATCTTCTCCTCTAGCAGAGTAGTCGCAGACTGCGCTGCATTCAGAAAGAAATGGTCGACGTCTGTTTATTTTTTGTGGCAATATGATGGTAATGCTCAATTCCAGGAATTCATGGAGTGAATGGAGATCAGTGTTTACCAAAAAAATTACTTTCTTTAAGGCTTTGATTCTGTAATGGATTCTGCAAACGTGCATGTGTGAAGGTCATAGCAAGAGCAGTGCTTTTATAGCTGTATTTCCTGAGTGTTATGTAATCTCCTCAGGTGGTAGATAAGCATTTATGGTTTGACCTGGTGACTTGTGGTTGACCTGAGTGCCGTAAATTTCCAGCAGAAAGTGATCTGAACTGAAAAAGCTTCTTCAGATTGTTTGAAATGTTTATAACCTTTGATTATTTTCATATTTCTCCCTTGAATTTTAGTCCACAACGGCTTTCTCAGAAATCGTATTTTGCAAGATAACTTACTCTGTTAGAACAGAAAGACTGAGAAAGGTCAGGTACTCACCAGGCAGAATACAGTCTTGTCCCATTGTCCCAAAGTCCAAAGGAGTTTCTATTGAAATCCTGTTGGGTATGTATTATGCTGTCTTTTTTTTTTTTTTTAGAGAGCATGAAGTTCTTCATGACAGTTATTTGTACTGCTTTTATCTACAAAATGAGATTTTGTTTAGGAACAGTTGCAGACTTTGACCTTTTTCATTGCACAAGCTGCAAAACATTGAGGATAAGCTTCTAATGAATTGAGTTTGTTTCAATGCTCACAGGTCATCAAAATCAGTCTTCTCTCACTTTGCAAAGGATGAAGGGGTCAGCAAGATCAAAACTTTTGCCTGAGGTCATGCAGGAATCAGTGCCAATACTAGAACTAAATCCGGTTCTTGTGCACCTGCATTATGAACCTGTCAGTCACACGGATCAGTGGATTGGCACACTCTTAGCTGGTGTTAGCGGTTTAGGACCTGTCAGAGCAGAGTGTCGGAGCCAGGCAGCCTCCTCAACAGACAGAACAGCTACACTTGCATTTTTCTTGTCTTAACACTACTAAAATTGGTTGTGTGTATTACCAAATCCTCCTACAACAGAGAAGCTCCAGGTCGGCCAGGCCCTTCTCTGCAGGGTGTATGACTTGTTCAAGCAATAGGAATGCATTTTGCAAAAGCTTTAAATATTTCACGTGTCTCACAGCCGTGTTGTTTGGAATAAGAAAGCACTTGTATTATGGTAGTGATTTTAGTGAAATTTGTATGTTTGTCTTCAGTAAAAGTGATGGACTAGGAAGCTAGTGTGGGTGCGTTGCTCTGAGAAAGACCAGTGTTCCAGATGGGAGGCTGGGATTTTTGGAGGCTGGGAACACAGCACATCCAAGACAGAGCATCGTCTCGCTTTGCTGCCTGTTGGCTGATCTAGAAAAGTCAGTCTCATGGCTTCTTTAGCCTCGTTGCCGCTCCCCTCCAGAGGTAAATGCTGCACCCATTTTGCACTATTTGCACTTTCAGAAGATACCTGCTATATGTTGACATAAAGGAAATAAAATTGCAAGTTTCGTTATTAACGTCTCCCTGTGCTGATATGCTGCATAGGAGGAAAGAGAGGAGTGAAGTAAGATGTATCTTTTTACCTGAAATGTCTGGATAGAATTTTTTTTCTTTGTTCATGACGTTATTGCTACTTTTTTTTAATTAAAAAAAAAAAACACTTCAAATTTAGCTAACTGTTTTTGTGGAGTGAGTAATATGTTAATGGTGGAGATTTCTATCTTTAAATGCAAACGTCAGAGCCAGGTGAATTTCAAAGGGAATAAACATAGAATCAACAGTTGATGACAGATACCTAACTTATAATGAAAAGCTTCTGAGCCCTGGTGGAGCAGGCAGATTGATGCCACTACACTTCAGGTATGGATGCTGAATATATCTCCTGAAAATAGAGTGGATCTCTTGAATTCAGCATTGATTATTTGATTATGCTCTTAGCTCATTCAGTGAGAGTTGTTTGGATTCTCAGATTATTGCTGATGATACTTGATGGCAGAAAATGTGTACTAGTATACATTTAAATGTGGGTTGTTTTTGACTGAAAAATAGTAGGCATGCAACGTGTTAATCTATGTGAATAGAGAAAGAATTAAGAACTGGAATCAATTCACATGTTCACTAAAGTAAAACTGATGGTTCTTTGGAAATTTTTTCACATGACTTGTCACCTGGTGTTTAGATGGAAGTTGCAATTAAGGTGGGCGAAAAATGATTCTTATTGTTCATCATAATTATTTTTTTTCCTTTAAAAACAAAAACAAACCCCAAGCCAACTGCTTGGAGTTAAAGCTGACCTTTCCTTTCTACCAACTGGCCAAATATATTATTCCTTGGATCCATAGGTCTAGCACAGCTTCTCTGCCAGCACGTATGAATTTGACAAAACCAGAATGTCTCCTCAGCTGCCTGTCGGTGTCTCAACATTGGTTTTGTGTGACTGTTGGATTGACCCGGTTACATTGAAACTGAAGCCATGGTCTCCTTGTGTCTCCAGAGGAGCCCATTGCTTTCAAGCCTGGGGTTAATGCTTCTAGAGATTCTGTGAATTCTGGCTATTCTCACTAAACTCACCCAGTGGTTTCCCTCAGTCCCGTGGTGCCCTGGGTAAGCGTGCACAGTGGTTAATGAAAATATTGATCATTTGAGTCCCACCAGGGATTGCTGTTCTCTCGGCAATGAAGCTTAGAAGGTAGCATTGCAACACCAGTATGAAAATCCTCAAAGCTTCATATAAAACTGGGGAAATGACTGCCTAGAACAAGACAGCAAGTAAAGCCAAGAGTGGTTTAGAGGTTGGACTCTTAGAATGTGGTTTCCTGCCAAGCTACAGAAGCTGCAGAAGTGGGTACTCCTTCCTTCTTCCCCATCCACACCCCTCATTTATGCACTGGTTCTCATATGGCCTTGCAGTGGGCCAGCTCTGAGAGCTGATGCAGCTGAAAACTACGTTAAACCAACCTCTGCATGGTGTGCTTTCTGCCCTTTCTCCCTCTTTCAGACAGTTTTCATTCACAAGTACCAGTGTTTGTGTGAGGAAGGAGTGATGGGAATACATGGCTTAAGGGTAGGTGTGTGGTAGGGCAAGGGTGTGCTTTCAGGACAGGCTGCCCTCATACAAGCTTGGGGTGGCTGGGGAGGTGCATGCCAAGAGACTGTGCATGTGCACTTGGGTTAGCCTGGTCTCACAGCTCCCCATCGCTGGAGCGATGTCCCTTCCTGTCACCTGCCCTCAGCTGTGCTGCTCCTCATGTCTCAGCACTGACTGTTACCAATGGGAAAATAAACTGGGGAGGCAAATTGGAAAAATACATTTTTAAAAAATTACATTTATTTCTTCGTTTTTGTGCCCGTGACCTGTTTCTCGGTAAGGTAGGTGAATGCTGGAAATGGCACAAGAGCAGGAGTATGCAGGCAAGACCTAGCTAGTTGTGGTTTTTATTTTATTTGTTTTAAAAGTCATTAGCTGTATATATATGTATATCTTATATACACACATGTATAAGAAAGCAGTAAGCATCATTTATAATAATCTTGGTTAGGAGAACTGCCTGGGGAATATTGAAAATCCAGTCCCGTTTCTGTTAGGAGAGAGTAGATGAGCTCTAATTACCTCATCAAGAAGGCTGAAGAGGAAGTTCCTAAATGCACCTAGCAGCAAGCCTATTGTTTTGATCCTGTGACCAACGGGAAGAAGTTGATGATAAAGCCACGGTGTAATATCATAGCAGGAGAAATGAGTAAGAGGAAATGGGAGGGGCCGCGTGGCCGGGGGAGCGATTGGCTTGTGGCATGGCTGTTAGAGCAGATGTAGTGCCGTGCTCTCCTGTTTCTTTCTCATACTGTTATTTGTAAGGGAGAAGATAAGTGAGCAGTTGTTGCAATGTGAGTAATAAAAGATTTTTTTATTGACTTGGCAAACTTTTAGGCTGAACAGCTATAGAGAATGCCTGTTTCTAACTCCAGAAATGTGGAAGGCATGAAATTAAGAAGGCTTCAGCCTCTTTTGGTTCTGATTTGAATCCTACAGCAGGTCATTCAATTTTCTTCTGAATGGGAGTTGGTGGGTATCGATTGCCCTGCTTTCTAGCTGGAAACTCTTGTTTGTTTCATGATGAGAAGCTGATAATGCTGTGATGGGGCAACTTGGAACTGGGTATACGTGAAGCTAAAGAATAGACGTGGGGGGACTGTTTGTGCCCCTGCATTGTTCCGTGGTTTTATCAGAGTTACCACTGCAGAGGTGAAGGGACTTTGAATTCTTGAAATCTCAGATGTTCTTAAGGAGGCACTAAGGACATTTGCAAACATCTCTTCCATGAATTCTGACGTTTTGGCCAACTTTTTCTACTTTTTTTTTTTTTTTAATCATTCCCCCTTCCTCCCCTACATTTTTACTTTTTTATCACCTCCTCCCTCCTTTTTTTTAAACCGAATTGTTTCTTTCACATTGACCTGTGGGTCAAGTTTTACAGTTTTCGTTTTATGTCCTCACTTAAGAGTTTGGGAGGTATGGGGTTTTGTGTTACCAATTTTGTTTGTTTGTTTACTTTCAGTCTTCACAGCTATCTTTGGTCTTTAGGGAGGAAGTGGTTGCAGGAGCCAACCAAAGGAGTCCGGCTGCAACACTGGCACTCCAGAAGGGCAAAAGCAGGCTCTGAATCAGGGTGGTTAAATAAGTTGTTACCTGCTGCTTTTTGTGTGTAGATCAACTGTAGTGTGCCTGCTGTGAAAAAATGGAAAAAGATGAAAGGAGTATAATCGTAAGTTGTAAGTTTGTTTGTTTTTTTTGTGGGAGGATGTGGAGTTTGGGAGGATCGATTGCATTCTAAGCCATGATGTTTGGGTCAGAATGGTTAGGATTTTGTCTTGGGAACCTGTGTTGCGTATCTGGACTGCTCTGCTTTTAATTTAGGAAAAAAAAAAAAGCCCAGTTGCTGTTGCTAGATACAGTAACGCATCTGGCCAAATATAATTAGTATCTGCAGGACCTCAGCTATGGAGACAGGAGAGTCTGGAATCCTTGACACCTCAGATGTATCTCTGAAGTACAGCGTCTTGGATCTTGCACCCTGCAATGCATGGACACTGTCAAAATGTCAGCAGCTGCTTGCACGTTGGTAGCGCTGACAATATGACCTTCAGGTTAAGAGATCTCCACTGACATGAGCTCTGCCCCGGGTGTGTTTATCTAACTCTGTGTGAGCTTTTGTAGTTGCGTTCTTCCAAGTGACCACAATGCAAATGAGGGCATGAAACAACTTTGTTCTCTGCGCTTGCAAACGGCCCTTGTAAGACTTCTGTACTGACACTTGTGCTTTTTTGTGGTGCCCTGGGGTAAGGTAATTTGTGGTAAACTATGCGGACAACTTAAATAGGAAGAAAGCGTGAAAATGAGGAAATATATTTATTTACCAACGCCAGTTTCGGATCTGCTTCTGTTTGCACCTAGATGGGAGGGCGGGCTTACAAATGTGGGAGTTTGCATGGGAGATGGTGTAGATAGGAGGGCAGAGTTGGTCCGTTAGCCCATCTCAGCTCAGTGCTGGTACGAGCAGCTGGATGTAGCGATGCTGTCTTGGATATTTAGTCCAAGTTTTGCCTCTCGTCTACAGAGCGTGCCCAGCTCAAAAATCAGTACAAAACTGTCACAACATGAATGTGCTAGCCACTTCGGTTAAGTATTGCTTTGGTATTTATTCAAGATGGGGATAACTGGTGCAGGACTCAGTGAAGTAGCTGATTATTCCATGCTGTGTGCTTGTAGGGTTTGTTACTCTGAACTAAGTTTAGCCAAGTGACTTTCAGTGGAACCCATCACCTCTTTATGGGAGTGTTCAGCTGATGTGAGTCAAACTGCAGCTCTGAACATGAAGGTTCTGTGAGGAGAGGGACTGCCTTGTTACCAGGCCTTGGTAAGTCTCTGGGCTACTGTGTGACTGCGTATGTCTGTGGTCTGCTGTGAATTCTGAGCTTTGTGATTAGATCATAGCATTAAAACTGCTCCCACCTTCAGCCCCAATCTTCTGCATGTGGAGGAAGAGGAGGCTGCCTTTCAGCAGCACTGTTGGAGAGGTATGTTCGCAGAAATGGGAACTGGGCCAAGCCGGAATTGTTACAGGTTACGGTAACTGTGTCTATCAATGACTGTACTTTGCAGTTATACAATGTTTGCATTGTGTCTGTCTTGTTCCCCTACTCATTCCTCTTGCATGCCAGCCTTCTGATTTTTCGGTTTCCTGAGTAGCAAGCTGCAAGTTCTGTCAGGACAGCAGCTTAATGAGGTACGTGTTAAAATGCTTTGGGAGGGAAAACTCCTCTGGGAAAATTATAAATCACTGAGAGGAAGGGCACAGCATGCGGACGGTCTAGAAAATGTGCAGGTTAAGATTCCTGGTGTCTTCCAATCAATACCTTGATCCTGTAAGTGGAGTAAAGCTGAGTACTTGTTAGTTGTATGCAGATGTTGTATTGAGTAAAATAGTGCGACTGCAGTGTGGATGTTTCAGGTCTGTCTCAGTCTCCTTGAAGTGTGGAAGTGCTAAAAAACTTAGAAGGACTGGATGGAGCTACTGCATGTGGCACCAGAGAGAAGCGGAGAAAGAGCCAGGGCTCATAGAAAGCAAGAAAACAGAAGCTGTGCGCGTTGTGAGCCAACAAGCGTGAGCTGATTTAGGCAGGAGAGCTTTGTTAGTTCTGCACACTGCTCCTCTGAGAGGTTTTGCTTGTTTTGTGAAGGGCAGTCTTCTCTGCAAAGGTGAAGGGCATCAGGTATCTTATTCGTAGTTACTGTATCGGTTACACAAGCAGTGGCACAGCAACAGACATCTAAAGTGTGTCTGATGTCAAATTTATTTTTAAAAAGCAGCGTAATTCATTGCTGTTGCCAGCCCAGGTCTGTGCCACGGCCGGACTCCGCATTTGTGATGCAGCTGTTGATGCTGTGGCTCCCCAGTTGCAGCTTAGGATGGGGATGGAATGGTCGTGCCTCGCTGGCACTGTCAGAAATCTCACAGTGTGACACATGCAGTCTTCTGTGGAGGGCTGGGACTAGGCACTGCTGTTGTACAACTTCTGCAGTTGTTAAAAATTCATGATCAGCTTGGTGTGTGTTTGAGGCCACATCTCCTCTGTCTATAGAGGCTCCTTTGCAGTAGGTTCTTGTTTCCCTTTTGACCTAGTTTTTGCTAATGTTTACATTTTGGCTGAATAGGTGGGATAGTTAACTTAGGAAAAAAAATGTATTTTAAGAAACTATAGTGAAGTCAGAAATAAGAGTGTGTGTAGTTTAATAAACTCACCTGTGAGCCTCCAGAGAAGAAATGCTGCCTGAAATCCATCTTGATTGCAGTGGCTCTGAGAGCAGTTACTTACAGTCATGTGCCCTCTGTCTAATCTGTGTGTTTGTCACAGCCAAATTGATTGCTGTAACTGTGCCCGTCTTCTGTATTAGGCTTTCTCAGATTTCAGTGCTCCATATAAACCAGAAAGTAACTTGTTCTGCGTTTTCTCTTATTTTCCCCTTTGCTGTTCAGCGATGTGGTAAGAATCAAGAGCAGTTACCTGCTAAATGGCTCTGGCTTTAAAACGAGCCAATATTGTGGGGTAGTGTGGGAATTTATCTGCTTTTGTGTTCGTCCCCTCTGTCCCTTGTGGGAAATGAGAACGAAAGCATTCTTTAACGAGGATGTTGGTGTCACATATTGGTGCTTTATAGTAAACTGATTAAATGGCTTGTACTTGGAATCTGGAGCTGGGTATTCAGTCCCTTGTTACTGTGGATACAGTAATTTGCTGCAGTGGCCGCCCCTTCCTGCTTGGCCAGGGACTGATGTGTCAGAGCTTGCTGCTCTGTTGGTGCTGGGGGTGGTCACTCACTGGGTCAGGTTTAGCCTTTCATGGGCACACCTGTGTGCATTTTGTGAAATAATAAGCGGAATTCATGCCTGTTGATTGCTGGAAGCTACCAACTTTTTTGTGTAGATGAGTAACAAGGACTGAGGGTGGACTGAAGTGTGATCCAGCCACAGGCTCCCTGCCCCCAGCCAGACATTGCTTTCTTTGTTCCCACCTTTATCCCTGGCATAGGGTTTGCTCGCCGCACCCTGTGGCATTAGGAATCCTCAGGTGCTTCTCTGTGGCATCTGTGTGATGAATTCCCATTAATTCCCAGTGCTGATTTGATGTGCACAATTTCCTTGCGCTCACGATTTTTCTTTGAAATATAGCTTTGCTCCTCTATAAAACAGCTTTTGAATATCTTTAAAAGAAGGCAGGTGGAAGCATTTATTTGTAAGGTAGCTGAGTGTGCAGGAATGGAGAACAGACCATGGGTTCACAGGGATGGGAGGAACAGATAACGGCACCCTCTGTAATACTGTTAAGTGCAATTAAAACGTTTTCTGTTTCTAGCCCTAGATCATTGAGACTTTCAGTTATCTCTTGAGTAACTTCAGTTTTTGAAATACAGAGTGCTCTGTTAAACTGGAATCTAATGAAAGGAGCATGGGAAAATCCTATGGAAGTGGTGGCTGTTGTTGAGCTACTTGAGATGTAAGCATTTCAGTTTGCTTTCTGTGTTCATTTGTTTGTGAAATGCAAATTGAGCTGAGAATGAATGAAGGTGTCCAACTGTTGAGCATTTCTGGGCTCAGGCTGGGTTGGGGGCCAGTGTCAGGAATGGTCACGTGAGTCTGGGCTGAGATCATTAGGCTGTGGACACCAGCTGTGCTATTATTAGGGGGTTTAAAGTCTGTGGCAGATGTTCTTGGGCTCTCTTCCAGCCCCCACATATGGTGCAGTGGAATACATGGAAAAAGAAATGTTTCACAAATTGTTTTTCCATGCAAGAAACAGATTTTTTTTTCCCCATGCAGCTAAGCAAGATATTTTACATTAACTTGCATGTATCAGAAATAGTCTAAAGTGTTTGAAAAAGTGATCCTGTGAAAATAAATTCAAGTGCTTTGTTTGGAGAGTATGAGTTAGAGGACTAGCCAGGACGCAGGTCCTTAGGTGTGCATGTTCTACCACTTGTGTATTTTCTCTGACACTCCTATTTAGACAGGGCCATTGTTGTAATTACATTTTGTACTATGTGTATGTGATAAGGCATAAGGTGAAATGTAACACATACAGGGGAAAGAGGAATTAACAATACGGTGATTAAAACGTGAATGGAACTGCTGTTGTGGTGATACAGCATAAAGCAGTCGGAGAAACTTTTGTGTGTGTGTATGGTAGGAAAAGGATATACATATCTCGTTATGAATGTGTAATTTGTCCCCTCTGGAGGTCCATTAAGCACTTTAAAAACCCTGGAAATAGAAATCACAAGCTGCCTAGCATCGTATGGATTTCTGGTGCACTCAGTGTTGTATGACATGCAAAAGGGAGAAATCTACGAAGGAAGTGTGAGACTCATTGAATGGCAAAACAAAGGTACCTGAGGGGCTGAAGAACGCCAACTGGTTATAGTAGGTAACAAGTCTGCCCCTGCATTTCTTCTATTATGGATTTTTTTAACCCTGTAAGCATGTTGTTACTAAGCATGACAGCATATGTTTAGACAGTTCCCCAGCATCCTCTTTTCCTTTCTGTCATGAATGCTTGTGGGTCTTTTTGAGCTGAAACAGCGGAGATGTTGCAAGTGATGTGCTGTGTTAAACATCAAATGTTGTTTTCTTCTTTTTTATGTTTTTGTTTCTATATGCCCATGTGTCAACTTCCTAACTCAGATCACAGTTCTCTCATACAGAGTTTTTTGGTATGATTGAAAAGAACACTACTTGAAGTAAATGATGTAACGTGGAATTCTTTTTGAGTTTGTCATAGTTTTTCATACATTTTTGCTAGACATGTTCCCTTCTGGATGTTTCAGGTACAGACCGTACAATTGATCAGAAAATGTGAATGCTCATTTTCTGTTGTTCTTTTATCTGATTCTGAAAAAATGATGATGCAAAGCTTGCGGTTTTTGTTGTTATGTTCTTCCTTTCTCTTGAAGTCAGTGAACTGGGCGTTTAGTCGGGTGCTAGGACTGTCTGTGGATGCGTGTTCCTGGCACTAGGTTCATCTCTAGTTCTAGTCCACATGTGACTTGCTCCCCTGAGCCCCCTCCTCCCCAAACAGCTAGCCTTCCTCCTTTCTAGTAATGATGTTTTAAACCACTGGAGAACCAGATAGCTCTTTCCCACTGAACTGTGGGAACAGCCTGAAGATCTGGGTCCCTCCACTTCTGCAGTGGGCTGGGACCCCAGGAGTCTTTGGTTGCTCACGTGGGTGAGCACCTTTTTGCAGCTTACAACCTGCCCTCTGGGAGTGCTGCTGTGTGGTGGTGCTCGGTGGGTGCTGCTCTGTGCTGCAGCCTGGGTGCTCATTGCTTGGGTTGGTAGCAGTGAGGAATCAGCAGCTGGCTGAATAAGGCTGTGGCAGTCCACCCAGCCACGTAGCTCCCACGAAAAGAACAGTGCCTCCGGTGTTACTGGGATCAGAATGCTAGACTCAGAGAAAATTTAAGAGGATTAGTCATGGCATATTGCATTAAGCCTGACTGCTTAATCAGAAGGATTTTTTTTTTTCCTGAAGATTTTGTTGGCAAAACCGAGAAAATCAGGATCTTGATGAGCTGCAGGGCCTTACGCTGAGTTCTGAAGGCGTGGGGCAAGTGAAGTCACAATGCGCTGACAGGGCTGGTTAGAGCACGGCTCCCAGGGAAGAGGTGAGCTGTCATGGCTGCACCATGGGAGGAGGAGACCCTGGTAAATGTGCTTGGGATTATTGTACTTTAAAGCAGTCCTTTGATAGGAGTCAGTCCCTGCTTGGCTAGAATCCAGTATTTATATATCCTCTTACAGTATCAACAACTTTCTGACTGGGAAATAATTGTTTGGATTAAAGTGCTGAAGGCTTGCACTGAGAGTATTAAGCCCTGGACAGCCCCCCGCCACCCTGCCATATTCTGAGCTTTAGCAATGTGCCCAGTTACTGGTGTGTGAAGTAAGAGGGCCAGGAGAAGAGGGCTTGTTATAAACGTGTTTCAGAAGTGTGTTTTCCCCTCCTCCTCTCCTGAAGATGTGCTGGAGGAAGCAGTTGGCGCTGCGAAGTCTTACCTTCCAGGCCCTGTGCAGCTTCAGCGATGCCAGCAGTGGTGCTGTACTTAGGTCTTCTGGCACAACACACTTCCTCTGCAATGGATTCCAGATAAACAGTTGCCAGTTCCCTTCTAATTTATCTGTTACTGTATAATGCTTTAAATATGCGGATTCTCATGTGGGTGTGTATCTTTGTGGGAAGATGGAGCAAACCTTCACAGATGAAAATCTCATCCTCTCACTGAACATATGCCCTAAATCTCTTCTGGGAGAATGTACAGGAGCCTGCTAGACAATTTCACTCTGTCTTCAGCCTCAATCAGTATGTTGTAAATAGCATGGGAAGAGTCTCGTTGGGGTGTGTGTGAAGGTTCATTTTGTTAATTGGCAGATTGATAGATTAATGGATGTTCCTGCTCCTTAGGGGTATTTAAGATAGGCTGTGGCTTTTTTTATTTTTAGTTTCATATACATACATATTTAACTCCCTTTAGCTTGGTACTTTCTTTGTTGATACCTTTCAGTACAGACCATGTTCTTACTTCAGGTCAGCAATAAGAAGAGAAATTTACATTCTGAATGGGTGAGGCTCAGAAGAAGCAGATCTCTGGCTCTGTCCATCTCTCCTCTTAGTTTAAAATGAGATCTGCTGCTCTCACAGAAGGAGCTTACAGTTCTTTCTCACTTTCCAACTGTCGAGCAGAGGCTGTAGTCATGCTGAACAAAGCAGCAGCATTCCTGGATCCTTTTAATGATGTATTCAGAACTTCATTGCCTCCTGATTTAATGAGTACAGTGAATGTATTCACAACTAACAAGAGCGTGCTCATTAAACAGCAGTAAGTTAACTGTCCTATTCTCTTCTAGCAATCTGATTCATAATTAAATGGTGCCATATCTGAATACAGCACGGGGTTGCCAAATGGAGAGGGTAGATGTTTTGAGAGTATGCACAGCTAGATAGGATTGTTGGAGTATAAGTAATTTAGCTTCGCTTGCCTCACTGATAGGGCTAGTTTCCTTGGTGGGGGCCTTGTATTTTGTATTTTTCCAACCAACCAAAACATTTAGCTTTAAGCAGTTAGCCAAGACATTAATTTCAATAGCCTTTTAGCCTTTGAGTTCTATATTCTTCTGTATTGTCCTGTTGCTGTTGTGTAAATCCAAAGCAGCATAGCTGTACTAAGTGGAATTACTAGGGTGTGACTGAGGGCAGAATGAGACACTTAGTTGATTTAACACTGCTACATAAACTTAGGGTCCTGATGGTAAAGCAAGGACATTTAAAAAATAAAGAGTTGATGTTTTGGATTGGCAGGTGCAAGCTGAGCAAGGGTTGTGCTGCCCAAAGCACAGGAGCTTGTTGGAATTGTCCTTGGTGGTGGTAGGAGTAGCAAGTAAGTGCTTGTTGAAGGCATCTCCCCCCAGAACTACATTTACTTCGATTTTTCATGGAACCAAGGGTGAAAATATAAATACTGAGTATTTATCTGATGTCTATTCTGAAATATTTTGACTGGAGTAATTGCAAGCACTACTGAATAAGAAATGTGAAGGCAGAGGGAATCCAAGGGTGAGAGAGGAATAACGTGTGCTGTCTGCTTTTCTACTGACAGTCTCCTGACACTGTTCTGGGGCTTTTAGCATAATCAGAATGACACCAAGCCTCAATCTATTCTGTTTGTGCTTTTTTCCCCCATCAAACTGGCTTCAGTTCTTACTGGCTTCGGTAAAAAAGCTGCTCGGTCTTTGGTACCTGTTTGCCATATGGAACAGAGGCTCCCGTGAGGATGGAGGCAGATGTACTGAATGTGGGATGCAGCCATCTGCAGCTGCTGCCTCTTCCCACAGGCAGTCTGTACCTGCCTTGAGCTGTGTTCCCCAGCCAGTCCCTGCAGATCCCTGGCACGAGCACCCATCAAAGTCTATCAAACATATGCTGAGTTTTCTCATAATCATTAATTTCCTTCTTTTCTTTTTTACTTAAGAGCTGTTTTCATGCAGATGCACCAAGTAGGCATCATTCCTTGTCTTTTACATCACTCTTTGTACATTAATGAGAGTGGTAAGGTTCCTTTTCAGTGTGAGCTTACTGCTTTGTTCATGCTGGTGTACGTCGCAAAACCCATTCCCAAATTGTTTAAAGTCATTCAAAGGCAAAAGGCTTCTGCACGCTCAAGTATGGAAGAACTTGTTCTTTCCATCACTCAATATGACGAATGAGCCCCAGTGGTTGATTGAGGCTGGGAACCACTTGTTTACATGGGGTGTCATGTGCAGACATGCTTGCAGCTGCTGGGGGCTTGTGCAACGCGGGGAGGTGCGCGCGGAGTGTGCTGTGCGTGCAGGAGGAGGACAGAGCTGGGGAGGATACGTCAGGGTCTCTTTGTGTGGCTTTCAGTTCCCAATAGACCTTCCCTGCTGGTGTGTGCAACAGGTGGATTTGGTTCTGGGGTCTTTTTTGTGTGTGGTGTTGGTGGAGGTGGAAGGGGGTGTGTTGTGGGGATACCATGCGAAAGGGAGGCATGGAGTGATGGTTTGTGATGTTGCGTTCACTTCTGCCCCAGGGATTTTTTCTGTCTGTATTATGCAGATAAGCAAAAGGCCTGTGTGGTTTTATCCTCATGTGCGTGCTTTTGTTGTTGATGGCAGAAAAGGATTGCGTTGGGAACAAGTTGCTTTTATTTTATTCTTATTTTTGAGGTTGAATCACTTGAACTTTTTTAACGCTAGACCACAAATGTACATTAGAGAAGGAGGTGGAAAGTAGAAACGGTTCCTGTATTGCAGTGCTCACTGCTATTTTTACAAGATCTTTCTAAATGCATCCCAAACATTGTCTGCATTGTGACTTAGGATTTTCTTACAGTAGCACACAACTATACTTTATATTTCTAATATTAAGACAATCTGCTGCTCTGCCAGCTTGCTCAGAGAATCTGTTTACTGCCTGTGCCGGGGCACTGGAAAAGCTGATAAACATTCTAAATGTTCTAGTTCTGAATAATGATTTATCCTGCCTACATAAAGAGTTCTCAGAGAAGCTGCAGGGGAAGGATTTTGGATTGAACGCATACTTGCTTGTGTGGGTGGGAAGTGGCTGTGTAGGGGATATTCTGCCCTGGAAAATGGTGCACAATTTTCTCTGTAAGCTTTCTTAAGGCGTTGGATCTTTGTATCCACTGTACCTAATAACAGTTACTAGAAAACACACTTAAGTTACCTTGCATTAGTAAACACAAGGCTAGCTGTTAGCCCTGACAAGATACTCCCTTCTTCAACCTCTCCTGAGGTTATTTTAAAAAGTCAGTGACCTTTTGCTTTCCTCACTGCCCTAGTGGGTGAGCTAGAACAGTACTGCAAATTATATTAAAACTTACCAAAGAAAATAGTTCAGAAAGGTTGAGTTGAAATACAGTGCAGGTGAAGGAAATCAGAAAAGCTTGTGCTTTGCATGTAGGGNCCCCCCATTGCAAATGGACTATTGAAGAATCTGTTTGCCAGAGTGTAGATTTAGTGCCACTGCAGAGATGAACCCATGAAGAAGACAGTCCTGATGCTGTGCAGTGAGTGTAGGTTGTGCAATCCTGGATTGTTTCTACTGTGATGGCATAATGAGACATCTAGTTAATACTTAGAGGCTTTGGGGGCCTTATAGCATCAACAAGATGACTTTTCCTTATAAAAGATTGCTGCGTGTTAACAGCACCAAATAACCATTTGCTTGTTGCTAATAAAAGTCCTATGTTTACATTTTGCAAGACCTGGAGTAACGCTCAGGTGTCCAAATGTGTCTTCTGCTGTTCTTCCTTTCCTTGTTATCTGTTTGTCTTCCGGTTCTTCAGGAGTAGAGCTGATGGCACTGCTGTGAGGATTGAATTTCACTGGGATTGCTGCATGTATATTAAGGAGAATGTGCTTTGGTATTTGTTGTTGTAAGTGGGTGGTGATCCTTCGGTAACAATTTAGCCAGGTATTGTACACAGGAGCACTTCCGTGGAAACTGTCCCCTTGAAGCTGACAGTCCTGGTTCCGTTATTTAACAACAAATTAATCATTTAAAGATGATGGAGCAGAATGTCCTGACGAGGTGTACAGTCCTGGCAATTCACATCTATGGCTGCATAAGTGCTTGTTGTGCATGGAGGTGCTCAAAAGACATAGGAAGCAGTGAGTTGTATTTCAAAAGAAACTGCCAGATGTTGAATCGTCTGTAATTTACTAGGATTTATTCGTCAGTCAGTTGTAGAGTTAAATCCTAATTTATCCCCCCTGAATATTTAACAGCATCACATTCTGGCAAAGGATAAATAGTCTTATTGTCTGTTCATTTGTGATGATAGTGTCAGCAAATCTTCCTGCTGCTGAAGACGCCTGGGCAAGACAGATGGAAGATGGCAATTACACGCACTCATTGGAAAATCTGAAGGAAAAAAAAGTGCTGGTTCAAAAATTCTTTATTCGCAGAAAAAGTCAATTTCGTAACTGAAAAATGTATGAAAATAAAAAACTGGGATTTCAGGGACACATGGAAATCCCAGCTTGTGTGCAAAGGGTATGAGCAGGAAATCTTTCTTTTTGGTTCTGCGTGATGGTGAAAAGAAAACCACTTCTCTGAAATGTGAGCCTTTAAAAAACAGTGGATTTTTCCCCATTTCCTGAGCACTAAAGTGCTGCATTTGTCTGTCACTGTTTATACTAAAAAAAATCGATCTCCCTAACAGTGGAATTCAGTGGTATAAATAACTTGGGATGGGAAGATGTCTTCTTTGAAATTAAAACAAATACAATACTTTTCTGAGGTCCTGGGCTATATGAAATATTTTCACTTTAAATCTCATTATTTCACTATGTGGCTTAATTTTTTTTTCTCTATTTCCGGTGTTTTTGTTCAAGCTTAAGGTGTTGTATAGAAATGCTCATGAGAACAAGGTTGTATTTGCAAACCTAAATTACCTAATGAAATCCACCGTTCGCCATATGGCGAGTTTCAGTCTTCTGTAATCACAGCCTGATGCTCCTAGCAGTCCCTGCGCTTTAATAAAACCGCATGAGTCAGGACTGTCACGGAGCAGGAGGCAGCAGTGTGAAAAGGCACGGGGAATATCTGCACCTCCACCAAAGGAGTAAATGATGGCTTTTGTATCTTAAAGGCTGGACTTTTCTCTCCAGGCATGTGGTTATGCTCAGTTTTCAGCTGAAGAATAATGAAATGATTTTAAATCGATCTGAAAACATGCATGAGCTTAAAGGATTTATATGGTAAGAAGACAGTCTGAAATGAGGATTTTTTTTTTTTTTAATTGGAGCTGGGTTGTCAGCATTCAAAGTTTTGATGTAACAGGAGGCCCTGTAAATAGCCATCAGTGTAGGTGTGAGCCTTTTGAAGAATTGCAGTTGGATTTTAAGAAAAATCTGGATAGTTAGACAAGATGGGGGAGGCAACTTCAATAAGCAAGATCAGTTGAAAAATGCATAAAACTGGATTATCCTTTATTTTGTCTGAAGGAGTATCTGTTTTTGGAGTTACTGCTGGGAGCGAGTTGCATTCCATATCTCAGTGATTCAAACATTTGTCTCTGGTGTGTGCTTTACCTTGGAAGACCAGGCTCCTGCATCCTTTGTTTAGAAGCAGGGAGCTGGGTCAGAGCTGCTGCTGGGAGGAGAGGTGGCTGCAATTGCAGACTTGTCCTGGATGTGATGAAACAGGAGGCAGGCTGGGGAGAACAGCTGTGGCCCGTCTGGTAGGAGAAATTAGAAAATGAGATTTGTCATTTTTCAAGAAAACTACTGAGCAATTAATTCCAAATTCTTAAAACTCAAAATTTGCCCATGCACTATATGAAAATGCCGTTTGAGGAGGGCAGAACTTCTGTCCGTCTGCCCTTTGGAGCATAAATTCAACAAAACGGGGCTTAACTTGTGGGAGTTCTTGTGTGGTTGCCAGATGAGCTCATGGCTGGGTTCGTCCCCCAGTGTGTCCAGACTTGCTGCAGAAAGCTTCAGTCTGCTGAAATGTATGCAGTGTTGAAGTGCTGGTTTATTTTGTCCTGCAGATAAGTCTTACCACCTCTGCGAGGACTCTGGAAACGTTTTGTAGTGCTTTCATGATGGTACACATTTCCATGGTTTTGCTTATGATGTTTAGGAGGAAAAGATTGGCTGACCTCTATTCCGTTCAGAGGATGTTGGCATAGAGTCGTCCATGCTGCTGCGTGCTGAAACTAAACATTTTGGGCATGATTAAGAATGTAGGAGTTGTAAAATGTGTTCTAGAGATCAAAGTTTTAACACAGCAGCCTGAAGAGAGGAATAGCCTAAGCCTTTCCCTTTGACTCAGTTTGGTAGCTGGTGGAACTGCTCAGCCAAGAGAGGGCGAGGAAACTTGTGCGCCAGCCAAAAGTTACAATAGCATTCAAATGACCTTACAGCATCAAGAGCTCTTCGTGTGGGGAAAACGCAAATAGAAGCGGCGCTGCCAGCGAGCCTGCTAGCCAAATGGTGAAATTCTGGAGGGGGAAAGCGGGCTCCAGAAAGGAAGAATGCTACACAGATGATCAGGAGCAAAAAGGGTTGGAAAGCAGGTACAGCAGCGGCTGGCGCGGAGCTGCAATTCCCTGAGACTGTGTGTGAGTTTTGGAGAGCTTAGCTCTGAGCGTAGTGTGCATGGCATGTGTGTGCGGAGGCATTGCTACCCATGTTTTAAATCAGCTCCGACAAAGAGAGGGAACATGCCAATGCTGCTTTAGTGGTTTTCAGATTCCCTTATTCTGCAGTTCAGCTGAATATTGTTTTTCAGCTGTTGTGCTGGATAATGCTGCCTGGCCTCTGCCTCAAACAGTGCTGAGCTGAGCTGCTGTTGTACTGTCACGTACAGGTTTTGTTCTGGTGGGGCAGGGGGGAGAAAAACTTATGCTTTGATCGCTAAAGTAGGGCACCAACAGCGCACCGTGCTTGAAGGGGCCCGGGACTGCTCTTTATTCTGTGTTCTCCTGACTGGAGCTGTACCTCAGAGTCTAAAGTTAGTCCCAGTGAAATGCCATGCTATTTAAAATGCTGCCACCGTAAACTCTTTTTGAGAATAAAACAGTAAGAATTGGAGTTGCCTAAGATTTTGAAGACTGCAGATTGAACTGCTTTGGGCATCAGGTGCCTGAAAGTCACGGTGTTGTTATTAAACCATTTCTGTGATGGGAGCAGGTAAAGCTGTGCAAGCTGAATTATTTGCACAACCATACAGGCTTTGGGCTTCCAAGAAGTTACAGTTATTTGGGACACCTGTGGGATAATTTATTTGTCTCTTATTTCTGTGGGTGATCCTGCAACACGAGGGACAGTAAATGTGTTAGTGTTTATGTGCCTTATATGCCAGGCTTTGTATGTGCTAACAGGTATGGTGGTAACTTTAAGCCTCCTGACAGAAGTGATGCCTGTCTGACTGGTGTGCTGCACTTTGTTCTGTTGTTAAAATGGGAATTCCTGCAATATAAGGAGCTTAGTTACGAGTGTTCCCTTTGGAGCACAAGGTGACCTGTGCCGGGGGTATCATCATTTTATTAAGCTCGTTTGAATTTGATTTTCTTGCTCGTATTTAAATTTGAAACCAGAACTTTCAAACAGGAAAAAAAAAAAACTTGGTTGCTGTTGGGCTGAGTGCTGGCGTGCTGGTGGAAATTGAGTGGGAAGACTAAATAGAATATTTTTTCCCCCTAACAGGCATAGTTACTGTGAACTTTAACTGTAGTTACTGTGAAATTCGGATGTAGTAAATGAGGAAAAAGTCTATATAGCTTACTGATTCTTTTTACTGCTCCACAATTTGTCTGGGTCTGTACTCTGTTAAGAGAATGAGTCAATTTAGTGAACTTGTAAAAATCTGCAACTGCTTCTAGTCAAGTTAAAACAAGAAATTAAGTTTAACTTTTTTTTTCACATGCTCTTTGTTGCAAAACCCATTTTATCTCTGTGCCAAAACAGTTTAAAGGGCCTTTGCATGCTTGGGAGCTTTTCAGCTTTGGAGCAGTGCCTGTGATAGTCGTTCTTTGCTCTGTGGCTGGCTGGCCTGAAGGAAGTTGAAATTAATGAAAAGTCTCACGTTTATAAACTGTATAGAAATGCAATTGACTGGCACTACCTGCAGCACTTAAAATCCTTCACTCTCAAAAATCTCAGCACTGTTTTTAGACAACTGTAGGAGAGCAAAGGAAAGGAAATTAAGAATTTTTGTAGAGCTGTTAGCATCTGTAACGTGACTTTGCAAACGATGGGAGTGTAATTGTAGTTGGAAGGAGATGGATGGTATCAGGCAGAAAGAATGCCTTTCTTGTTAGCTCCTTTTCCTCTCCTCCTTCCCTGTCCCTGCTAGTTCAGGTAGGATTACGCTGCAACCAAAGGGCACTTACATCCTAGTAGGAGCCCTCGTCCATAGGGAGTAGACTGAAATAAAGAAGTGTTCTTGAGTGGAACAGAATCATGAAATGGTAGAATGGCTTAGGTTGGAGGGGACCTTAAATCCAGTTCCACTCCCTGCTGTGGGCTGGTTGCCACCCACTGGATCGGGCTGCCCAGGGCCCATCCAACCTGGCCTTGAGCACCTCCAGGGATGGGGCATCCACAGCTCTCTGGGCAGCCTGTGCCAGTGCCTCACCACCCAATATGTCTGACGGATTTAATTGTTCATTTTTATACAACTCTCTTTCCTCTTAAATTCCTGTTTTGCCTCCTGATGAAGAATACAGAAAAGATGAACATAAAGAACGAGCAGCCTGGTTCTAAGTGTGTGAAGGCAGCATGGTCAAAAGCAAGGAACAGGTCTGCACAAAAACTTGCAGTCTTTGCAGACTAGCAGGAAAGCTGAATAAATCTTATTGCAGTCTTTGAACAGAAATGAAAGTATTGGGATTAATATATGATACATTTACCAGTCTTCCCTCCTAAATGAGGATCTTAGTTTGGATGATTCTGGGACAACTTGTTTCAGATATGAAATTAAAGATGGAGATGGCTATCTGGCCTTTTAGAACTGGTCTTTAAATCACTGCCAGTCATTGTGGGGCTGCACAGCAATTACTTGGGAAAACCTGAGGATTAGAAGGAATAGGAGTGTATTTCACATTGTGGTTTCTGTGTTAGGTTTTTAAATTTTGAAACTATTTCTTCATCAACTGTTGTGCTGTTCCCTCTGATCAAATCTCATTCTGAAAACTTTTTACTCTAAAAGAGATGAAATACGGTTCCTAATGTCATCTGGCTTCACACAGGCAGGATTTCAACACAGAGCTGGAACTGCAGTTGAAAAACGTAGATGACAAGGAAACTTTCAATACAGCAGATGCAGAAAGAATAGCTGCCTAGTTAGGCTCAAAAAATCATGTGAACTTGAAGCCACTCAAGAGCTTAATTTAGTGGAAGACTGGCCTGAGCGGCTTAATATAGAGCTCAGATATCATGTGGAAGTTCTAATTTAGACATGTATTGATATAACAGACCTTGAGCTTATTTTCACTCGTTCCTGGCCAGATTGTTTGTGTGTTTCCTTCCCTTAACCCCAGTCTTTATTCTCAGGAAATGCAGTACGTTGGCAACTGGTAATGCACAACTACACCTAGCTGTAGCAGGAAAAGTGAAGGAAGATGGGCCTTCCAGTACTGGTGCTTGTCATGGGTTAGCCACTTTCCAGTGGAGTCCTCAAGCAGTTTGGTCTTCAATAAACTTGTTTGGCACTGCTCCCGGTAACTTTCATAAAGAAGATAAAAACAGAAAGTGACGTGTTTCTGGTTGAAATATCTGTCTGCTTGGTGAGAAGCACGGGCTTTACCGTTTCCTATGTTAAGCTCTTGGAATGATAAAAGACAAAGAGAATGTAGGGAAAGCACCTCTGAAAGCTGGGAGGAAAGTGGATAAGTTTAGACGTGTGACTCAGCCCCATCCTTCCAATGGAAAACAAAAGAAAATTGAAATGTTTAAGTGGTGAAGTAAAGGTAGGCCAGTCAAGTTTTCTCTCTGCCTCTTAAAGAAAGATACAAGTTTACTGGGTTAAGGGGCAATGGCTACAAACCGAAAGAGGGTGGATTTAGACTTGATAGAAGGAGGAAGTTCTGCACTGTGAGGGTGGTGAGACACTGGAACAGGTTGCCCAGAGAAGCTGTGGATGCCCCCTCCCTGGAAGTATTCAAAGCCAGGCTGGGTGGGGCTCTGGGCAACCTGGTCTAGTGGGAGGTGTCCTTGCCCATGGCAGGGGGTTGGAACAAGATGATCTCTAAGGTCCCTTCCAACCTGAACCATTCTATGATTTCATTTTTATTTTATTTTTTTTTCAATGTGCATAACTGCTGTTTTACTTGCATGTTTCCCAGTGTTGTAACTTCAAGTTACAGCTATTACATCAACAGCACAGTAAGTTTTAACGAGGTCCAGACAACTTTGTTTCTGGAGTGGTCATTAACATGACATCAATAGGAGGGTCATAGTGCAGCTGATGGGACTTGCCCTCCCATGAAAATGTCATGGGAAAAACAAATGGACGAACGGGCTCCCTGTGTATTTTTGTAGCCATGGAACATTGTGTTTTGCTAAAGTCTATTTTAAGCTTAGGAAGAAAAAAAACCTCAACACTCTAAATCTCTACTTAAAAGTTGATGTCTTGAAGTATCATTTCAATTCTGCGCGGGAATTTATGCGGGGTAAAATTGTATTGTTGGTCTGGAAGCAGCTGGGGATTTTAGCTGCTCAAAAAAAAAGTACTTATGGAGCATGTGTTCAAAGTGTGGAGTAACTGCTGACATCACTGCCAGGTGTCTTAAGATTAGAGCTCTTCATGGAGTGGCAGTTCATGACACGTGGCTGTGCTTATGGATGTACGACCTCCGAAATGGTGAGTCAGTCTGGGAGGTGTCAGTGGGAAAGCTCCTGTTGTTTTCTATGTGAAGAACTGAAATGCCTCAGCACCTTTGCAAAATGAGACAAAGAATAAATAGGGCATCTGAATGTTTAACAACTTGGTCAGTTGGTGTTGAATGCTTCCCTAATGAAATTTGCTGTGAACAGATTTAACCGCGATGCACAGTGCAGAACACGGTTAGGAATAGAAGCCAGACCAAGAATCTTACTGTGGCACTGTGGGGTTTGGTGCTGTAATGACACAGGAGCCGTGTTGCATCCATTTTGAGTAAGTGACAGCACTATCCCCCGGTTAGTTGGGAGTTGTTTCCTGTGCAGCGAGGACGGTTTTGTGTATGAAGTTCTGAAGTCTTGCTAACTTTTTTCTCTGCGTTTCTGAGAGATACCAAGTTCCTTCTGAGGTAAAATATTTCAAATACAGATGCTGTGAGTCAGGATGATTTTCTTTCTTAAGATGCCTTGAAAATTTTGGATGGCACTTGAGCGTAGCTGTTCAGTGCAGGATACAATTTCGTGCAGTGTCTGAAGACTTGCTCCTTACCATGTCTCTTACATTTGCAATTACCACAGTTTGACAGTATTTAGAATCTGATAAAACTGACTTTTCTGAGGGGGGAAAGAGGGAAATACTTATATTATGGCTTTACTAAATAATATTGCATTGCTTTGCTACTGATAAGAAATAATTTCCTCAAATTTTTGAGTGAACGTCTATGTGAAGGACAGCCTCAATCTCTGGTTCATTTGCATTAGAAGTAGGTTTTGTTGAAACTATCTGCCAAAATGCAAACTAAAAATGTTTTTGTTCCGTAAAATTCATGCTAACAAACAAGAGAAGCCTTTTGCAAAGGTAGAAAAGGGAAGAAGCAACTGAGTATGTTTTGATGCTAATGCATTCCTGCATTTCATGCACTGCTATCAAAGTTCTCCCATCTCAGGGTCTGACAGAAACATGCCCCACGTTGCTTTTTGAGACTCCGGCTGGCTCTGAGTTCTGCAGCTCAGAAATTTGGGTGGTGAGGGATCTCATGCATTTTCCCTGAAGTAGTGATCATAGCATGCAGTGAAGTAACAGCACCCACAGCGCAGGCATCCACACAGGAGTGACCGGGGCAAAGCTGTTAACCTCTGCCTGTTTTATTACCATTTTGCAGTGAGAAAAATATCTTCTGAAGTGTTCAGTGTTGCGTCTGTCCTACCAAGTGTTGTGGACTTCGTTACATGTTGCTTATAAAGGCATCCAGAGAAAGAATTGTGGAAGACTGTGGTATTGCCACCTAATGTAAATTTGAGTGAACTGGAGATTATAGATGGGTTTCTAGCATGTTCCAATTTGACAGTCAATGTTGCTTTTAATGCTCTTATAAAATACCATTTCCAATTCAGGTAATTGAGATTGCTTGTGAAGCAAGCCTTGGAAAAAACAGGCCTGTTCTGTCTGTGATGGGCATGGGCGTGCACGCAGCGAAGCCTTCCTGAACTCGACCAGTCGCTCTTCAGCCCGCCTCTGCAGTCTCCCAGTCATCGGACTGAGCTGTGGGGCTGCTGTGAGCTGGGCCTGCGTGAGTGTTTTCTGCTGATAATGTGCGTGTCTTGTAGTCAGAGCTATTTTTAGCAGTCTGCTTAGACGCTTAGAGTCACCGAGGGACGGGCCTGCAGAGAGCTCTAAAAGGGAGCTGCCGACAATTTGGAATGGGAAGGGGAAAAAAGGTTCCTTTCATTCCCAACCGTTATGTCTATTTTTGGCTTTTCATATTTCCTGGTAACTAGCAAAGAAAAGACGTGTTTCTCAGGTTCACTAGCTTGAGAAAGGGAGCGAACATGGGGCTAGGAATCATCTCCATGTTATTGAGGGAAAATTGCATGGAAACTTCCTTCTTGATCGTGGTGGGGTTCAAAGGCTTTCTGGATCTTGAGAAACTGACACCTTTTAACTAGAGCGAATTAAGAACTGCTGCTCTTCATTGTGCTTTGGTGGAAAGGCTCTGTCCTGAGTCGTTTGGGATGAAGTGGCAGCGATAGTCATTTGTGTACTGCATTTGCTTATGCACAAGGCTTTTCAGTAACTAGGGAAGGGTGGCACAGACCGTGTCACCAAAAAAGGGATTGGTTGTACATTGTGGAACCTTGTGTATGGTTGTGATACTCAGCTACAGGCAGCTTTTAAATGTTTAAAATTTGACAAATTAAAAATCGGTTTAATAAAACCCTCATGAGCTTCAGTAGGATCTGTTTTATTCACAGGACTGTTGTACGTAAGGACAGCTGAGGAAGCAAACAGCANGATGGTGATAGGAGGACGGTTGGACTAGATGATCTTGTAGGTCCTTTCCAACCTAGTGTTTCTGTGATTCTATGAGCGGGCCCAGCAGAGAGCACATCCATGTGCTCCATTATGAACTTGGGGCAGGAAAGCTGCTGTTTTTTCCTGGTGGTGAAATAGCTAGTGAGACTCCCCTAAATGTATTGCCATGCTTCTGTGCTTTCCCTGCCTCCTGCCTTCCAACCTCTTTTTATTATTATTATTTTTTTTAATGTGTGTTTTCATTTGGAACAGAGAGAATAAAGGTCACCTCCAGTGTTCCAGTCTCCACGTGCACGGCTGAGTGAATGTGTTTTTCTTGGCTTTCATGTTTATCTTTGCAAATAAAATGTGCAGGTAGGGAATTCAAAATGGAATTCCAAGCTGTGTGAGACTTCTCTAAATGACATACCTGGGAACGGTGCCACATAGCAGAAACATTTCAGTGATGTGTGTTTATTTCATTGCTGTGGGGACACTGAAGATAAAGCAAGCTAAGCTGTGTCAGTTGCTACTGTGCTTCATAAAATGAGGTTCCATGAAGTCAAACATTCGTAGGCATGCTGAACTAAAAGATTGTCCATCTCTCTTTCTGCTGTTTGTTGATAGATTTTATGTGCTGCCATGCTACCTCTTTGTACCAGGGCTACTGTCATCTACTTGATATGAACAACTTTTCTCCTTTCTCTCAAATGAAAATGTCTTCAGAAATTTTATTATTTCCACCAACCAGTCTGGATGTGTTCATGCTGTGTGCCATCTTCCTTCATTTTGAGGGGCAGGCATTGGCTGTGCTGAGACTGTTGGATGGGGACTGACTTCTGTGCTGTGTGTGCTGTCTTGTAGATTTTGTTGGGCTTAATCTGGTTGTGCAACTCTGCCGTGTGGGATGTTTAACCCTAGGAAGTTTCTGCATACAGAACTTCAGCTTTTTTGGGTCAGGTATTTTCTGCTCACTGTTATGCACATCATGTACGCAATGTGATGTATTGTGGAAAATTTGCAAACTTGGTAAGCTGAAGTTGAGTTTTATTTTTACAGCTATTTGCAATTTCTGTGAAGCACCCAGCCCATAATGGTTAAAACCCAGTGGCTCTGGTGGTGCCCCATGTCCTGCAGCTAGAGGAACTGACGATGAATGCTATCTGTCCATCTGCGTGCTCTCTCTCTGTTTGGGTTTTATATGATTTCTTAATTGTGCTGTAGGTTTATGCCTCTGTATAAAGGCCTTTGAGAAGTTAATGAATGGCTCTGTTCTTTGCTTGTTCAGTACATTCAGGTCTGAACACAACGTCAAGCTTGAGGTAGAATGGAAACCCATGAAGCAATACATTATACAAATGTTGGGAGGAGAAATGTTGCATAAATAGCCCCCAAAACTTAGTACCAGCTGTTAAGTGATCCCTTGTCTGCTGCCCAACTTGTCCCATGTTGCCCCTCTCCTGCCTCACTGTAGATGTACTTTGGCGTAGCTGAAAGGAATGGGAGCTGTAAAACACTCTTCTGTTTGCTGTCAGCGTCTGTGTGTTAGCACTCGCGTGGCAACAGGACTCTGTGGGAGACCTTGCAGGTGTGTGCTGCATTGTTTCCTTGCAGTTTCATGGTGTGACTGGGAAAACTGGTCTCTTATCTGGCCCTCCTGGCGTCCTGTGCAAGTGATCATAGCCTAGAAAGCCACAGATCCAAGTCAAGTCAGTGACCTTTTCTTTCAGTTTATTAATAAACCTTCTTGTTTCTATGGCAGTCAGCGTAGGCAGGGAGGGACTGACGAAGAGGGCATTTCAGCAGCAGTTCATCCTGCTGAGAAGGCAGGAGCGTGCCTCGCTCACATTGCAGGAATCACTTGGGCTGTGGGCAGCTACCACAACGTTCAGCCCAGGGAAGCTGTGCTAGACTCAGTGCTGCTTAAAAGCTGGCTGCCCTTGTTAACTGTGAAAGAGTGGCTGGTTTTGGCTTTGGTATGTCTGTTGCTGGGGATGATGGAATTTTACACGGAATTATGGCTAGGCCTGAGTCATGGGAAGCCGTTACTGTGCTTCCTGTTCCTCCTTGGCAAGCTCCAGAGCTGTCTTGAGATCATCACCAAAATGCCCTAGTGATATTTGTGTTCTCTATTTAATAATATAAATGAAGTATATACACTTCTTTTTTCCTCCTTCCCCCTCTTTCCACGGTGAGGGACAGGCATGTGAAAACTGAGCTTTTCTGTGGCTGGCGATGGGACGTTACAGAGACAGAAGGGCCCATGGAAGAACACTGTGATGTCACAAGGCAGCGATTTTGAAGGGATGGCAGAATGTTCTGGTGAGAAGAGCAGAACGTGGTTCTTCGCAGTAATGGGGCACTGTGTCTGCGTCTGGATCCGGAACAGTAAGGGAGGTGAGAGTGGTCCAGTGTACCAGGCCTCTGCCCTGCTGTGGGAATAACTGTAATGTTTAATTTCCTGCAATCTGGAAGATGAAAAATGGCAATTCTCCTTTTTAGAATACAATCACTGCTTTTGCTGGAACTGATTAATGATGGTTTGCACTGCGATGTTTTTCTGACTGAAAGGATGCCCAGTAAGTTGTTAAACAAGTTAACCATTGAGGGAAGTGATGGCCTGGAGAACTCTACTGCTGTTGGACACTTCTTGTAATGGAATTCAGTATTTCTTATGGAAAACTCTGTTTCATCTCGAAATCTCAGGCTATATGTCAACTTGCTTGTGCTTAACGCGTGGCTGTATCTGGATCAAAAGCTTTTCCATGTAAACTGTAGAAGGAGTTAAATGAGCTGACTTCACTTCAGGGAAGTCAGTGTCTACAGAGAATACAGAAGTATTTTTCTGAAAGTGCTCTTTCAGTGATATGATGCGCAGCTGTTTCCAAGTGAGTTCATTTTTCCCATCCCGCCAGGTTAGGTTGCAGGGAAGTGCTCCCCAGACCCTGTTCAGTAGCATGGAGAGTTTCGTATTCTCTCCTGCTAGTGAAAGAGATACGGTAAAGCTCTGACATCTGTTTCCAGAACACAGTGGACAAAGAACAAAGAAAATTCAGGGCTAAGTAATGAAATTCAGGGTGCTCTCTCTCCAATCACTTTTAAATGTTATTGGCTTCAGCTGTCAAATCTTGGCCACTTTCTTAATCTGTTTTCAATTAGTGAAGAGTTTGTATGCCAAATGAGCAATCTTCACGGTGAATAGGTAAAGTGATCTGTTCCTCTCAGGAAATCCTGTGTTTATGTTCAGGATTGGACATGTGGGCCTGGCTTTCCATTTTGCTCGTTGATCTGGAAACCTGAATCTTCCACAACTCCCTTGACAGCAACTTGCTTTTTTGTCTGCAAGCAAAAAGTGTGGAAGTCTTCAAAACAGCCAGGCAACTACTTTGGTTCCAGTGATACTTTCTTTTGGTGTCATAAGTTGTCGTCGTCTCCAAAGGTAACTGCTGGCCCCGAAAGTCCAGATGATGTCTTACATCCGGGCAAAAATGATCATTTTTAGGAAACTGAGTAGTAGGAATGATAACTTTGCTCAAGGTACAGTACAGTATGTCCACGAGTCGAGGAAAACAAATTGCAGTTGTGTTTCTGAGGCTGATAAGGCCTTTACCTTCCTTAGACCAATCTCTGCCAGACTCTCCCACGCTCAGATCATTGAAAAAAATATATTGGAGAAATTTCTATTTATCATGCTTGTATTGTGAGATGCTTTCTTTACAGCTGGAGGCAAAAAAAAAAAAAAAGTGATATTTCTGTATTTTTTCTGTTGAAAGAAATGTGTGTGAGCTTCAAATGCTGTTTTCTCCAAACTTGTAAGCCTACATGTTTTTCTGTGTACTTTCAGCGTTGCTCTGTGTTTGGAATGTGTTACTGAGTTTGTCCAGTGCCTTTCAATCACTGTGCAAAGGCGGTTTCTGACGCTGTACTGAAAAGTGAATTCCCAGAGATGTTTCAGAGTTGTAAAGCACACGCAGGGAGAAGATGCTGAACACGAGTAACATCCATCAAAGAGCTTCTCCTGCTAAGAGCTGGCTTGGTTGCTTGCCTGAGGCTGTTGGTATACTCAGAATGCTTTCTGACTGGGTGTTAAGATATGAATAAGTCATCAGGCACGCTGGTAAGTGAGAAACTGCACTGACTGACTGGTGGGCAGATCAGCTTGCCTATCCCCATGCAGCAATTCCAGTCCTTCTCCATCAGCAGAGATTTGCCATGGAGCTGGCGGGGGGCAGTGAGGGTAAGTGCTTCCTTACTGGTGAGTAAGGGAAATCCTATGTCCAGAACTACCCCTGGTGCATTTCGGAGGATATGTATGTGCATATAGGAATGCACCTGAGGATGTCTTCAAAAAAACCCAAACAACCAAACCTCCCAAGTGCACTATTGCATGTACTTTCCAAAATCAGTTTTCAGGCTTCTGGAAAAATGTGATCCTTCTCTGTTTAGTGACTTCAGATTCTTATTTCTGTGGCCCTTTGGGAAAGATGCAATGCTGTATTTCAGCTTCCTTGCATAATTAGGAAAGATGATTTATTTTGAAAGTGAAGCAAAGCTCATTAAATTTAATTTGCATTTTTACCTCTTAGCTTGTGCTGTTGTGTAGTTCTCCCTTGTAAGGAGACTTTTTTGCATGCAGGCTGTATCCCAGTGCTGCTATTACCATGTTCATTTAATGCCCCTGGAATTTTCTAAAAACACTGTTCTAAACACTCTGCTAGTGTAACTTTGACTTTAATGGCACTAAGCCACGGAAGAATTGGCCCAGTTTCCCAAAATTCCACAGCCTGTTGTTAAGATAAACAATTCTGGGTTCCCAAGAATAGAGACACATGTATATGGTAATGCACAGGGTATACAGAGCAACCTCTAAGCAGAGCTTTGTTATTTTCCTATTTCATTTCTGATGTTTGCATGCAAGCTTCATAAGCAGTAAAATGACTAGAGAGAAGAATTGTGCCAGTTTCTGAACTACATTGTGACATTTTGAGAACAGCTGTGAGGTTTCTCCCTTTTGCTGCAGCTGTTAAGTTCTGCGGAGGCTGCAGGAACGCAGTCCTGCTGCGGGATGGTTCCTGCTGAGATGCACCCTGGTTACTCAGCAGCTCGTGTCCCAGTACTGGGAAGTCCATGTGACCAGAGCTTTGGGAGGAGGCCCACGGCTGCTGCTTGCTTAGGAATCTGTGGTCTCGTCGGGTCACTCCTCAGCACTAGTACCTAAGTGTCTTTTAAGGCCTATGCCTCCGCAAGTGTTGGAGGTCTGGCTGTGTCCTCCTTCAGGAGGACATCAGTCTGCATTTCCTCTCAGCCCAACGCATCGGAGAGGGGCTGTAATTACAGAGCTGTGCTGGAGCTGACTTCAGTTCGCACACACCTTCTAAAACACAGCAACCTGTGGTTGAAAGCATTGCTCTCATACGTAACTATATGACAAAATACAACAGAAGAGGATGGATGTGAGGCACAATGAGTTTAACAGCCAGTTAAGAAGCTGTGGGGTGTCTTCTGAGGAACTATTTGCACATGTAGGGTTATAGGGCAACCTTGAAGAGTGAGGGAGGTTCTCACTGCATAGTGCCAGTTGCTGGAGTACAGGGGGAGGCTGGCAAGTACAGGGGGAGGCTTGCTGTCTGCCAGCATGGGCCACTGAAGCTAGCAGATCTCCTTAGCATCTTGTGCAGAGCAGGAGTTGATGGTGGGACCCGCCTTGGTGGTGAGCTTCCTGATAGTCATCTCTAAAATGGCTGCTGGCAGTAGTAAGAAACTTCAGCTGTTCATTTTCTGGGAGAATGGGGCATCCTTGTTAAACGTACTGGAGGCTTTTGAGTTGTTTTTTGTTTTTCCTTATAGTCTTTTTATATAGTGACTCAACTGGTCTAAAGCAGTAAACTCAATCCGAGGGTAGGTGGGTCAGGACACAGCAGGCACCTCGTTCTCACTGTCTGTGCAGTAAGAAGTAGTGAAGAAAAGCACCAGTCTTGGTTCTGCTATGTGGTATTTTGTATAAATATCTTCAGAGACACAACTACCAAAATTTGAAATAATTGCTCTTTTCTCGTTCTGCAAAACAGTCCCTTTTTTTTTTTTAATTATATCAACACTACATAGACTCCTAAAGAATTGTGAAATGTGAGAAAACAAAAAATTCTCCTGTAATAGGAAAAGAACAATAGTAATGCAAAACTAGATTAACATCCACCCCCTCTGGATTTAATCATGATGCATATCTGGTTTGAGTCAGTCTGTTCTTTGTTTAGGGTTACTTGACTGAAAGTCTGTGCAGTTGACTAAAGCTGTTGGCAGTTAGATTAACCGTATCTTTGTTTAAGTACGAATAGGGTTGGGGGAGCCCATCATAGCAAGGTCTTTCAGCTGCTTTCACTGTTTCCATTTGTGCTCCCATGTCCTGAGGAAGAAGCGTTTTGGTAATGCATTTTCATGTGAATATCTCTATATACTGTGTATGGATACTTAGGTCCAGGCGTTGCTCTGTAGGGTTGTTGGCTTGTGTTTGCTTTGCCTTCCCCCTTACTATTAGCTGGTTGGTGTGTGTTTACTGTATTTGTGCCTCTCTTCTGCACTCCACTTCAGATCAAGCGCTCTCGCTCCTCCTTCCTGTGGGTGGAAAATGAGCCCAGGCAGTGTTTTGCTCTTCTGCTCAATTTCGGAGAAGTTGAAGTCAGCCTGGCCTGCTTTCTCCCAACTGGTGGAAGAGCAGTGCTCTATACTTACGTGGTCTCTGAGGCTTATGTTGAAGCAGAGAACTAGGGAATTTTATGTGCCTGTGGTGTTTAAATACCACTTCTTGGGTTTCTTTTGACACTGTTCCTCTCCATAATTTCTGAAGGCCTGGTTTGCTACTGCTGTAATAGCTTCTACCATCCCTGAACTGTTTGACAGCTCTTTGATACGTGTATTTTTTTTTCAGTGGTATCAGGAGATTTGCTGTTAGGCAGAATGTGTGTTAATGTACTGAAGCTGAAATTCATGTAGGGTAGGCTGGGTATTGGTTGCGTGTGAGGCAGGAGTTTATAGACGCTAAATACAGCAGCATCCTAATTCCAAATGGTTTAGTGTTGGTGGTGGTGGATTTTTTTTGAAGTCATTAGATTCTTCCCTTTCCTTCAGCAAGTATTGGTCTGTGCCCCTTGAGGCATGCCCATCTTGCCTCGTTCTACCTCAGTGGGCACACTGCGTATCCTGGGGTGTGAATACAAAGGACGTGTTCACGTTGGCGTTCATGGCTTGCACTGCTGCACCTCCAAGCTCTGTTTTATTGCCTGATGGATTCCTCCTCCCTGCACTGTGCTGGTGGTGGGAGCTGAAACAGCTTTCCCTTTCTAAACCAGGTAGGCAGCACGTCTGGCTAAGGTCTCCCCGCCAGCAGCATAGCACATTGCAGGAAAGGAGATGCAGTCATTTTTAACTGAGTTCTTGGTTTATTTGTTCATTAACCGGGAGGGGGGGGAAGGAGGGCAAGTTTGGTGGCCTACATTAAATGAAAAGGGAGGGAGCTGTGCAAAGCTGCCAGTGTAACGTGAGACTTACACAAGGAAGAACTATTTATAGAGCCCTACAGCATTTGCCTCAAGGAACTTGAGAGAGGGGCAGCGTGTGTAAAGCTGGCCGAGCACATGCGTGTGCACTCGCAGCTGCCAAGGTCAAAGCAGGGTTTGTCCTACAGAGTGCTTCCACTTCCCTTGTCCTGAGGGAAGGAGGCAGAGGCTCATTCTGAAGGCCAAGTCCTAGTGGTGAGAAACTTTTGGTTTGTGGACAACAGTGGGGTTTCTTGGTTATTTTTTTCCCCCTTTTTGGAGCTTTCTATTTGTGGTGTTTTGACTTGCATTACTTTTTGAGAAAACATGACTCAGTCTTGGTGATTTATTAGTCAGACAAGGCCAAACAGGGTCACAGCAGCAGCTTTGGAGAGGGAGAGATTAAGGTTTTATGCTTTACATGTTTGTATTACCGCTTAAGCATCTTCTTGGTTGTTGCTGTTGATATTCTGGCTTTTGCTATCATGCTGACTTGTTTATTCTATGTGAAACTGCCATACCACTGGCTGTTAACCAGGTATTGTTCCGTTTTTGGATGCCTTCATGTGCTTAATACTTGCTGGTTACAAGACTTTTATTAAAAAATAAAAAAATTGATTCTAGAGACCTTCAAGTCTTCAGCTTGCAAGTATTCTTCAGTGGTTTCATATGCAGAGGAGACCATCTTTGGGAAAGTGTGCCCCTGAGAAGGGCCTTCATTTCAGGGCATGTGACACAACCACTGGGGGGTGATTCCTACCTGGAGTCATTGGATTTGACTAACCGAAATGATGCCCAACCCACCTCAGGAGAAAACGTGGGATATAGTTTAAAAGTAATACAAAGCTTGAGGAAAAGGATCTGTGTGATATCAGGGCAGCAGATGGCTTTGGTGGCCTGGGTCATTGGGCACAAAAACACTAAGGGAGGGGGAGGCAGCGTTATCTCCAGGGAAATCTAGGGAAGATGTTGAATGGAAAGGTTTCTAAGTGGCTTTACAACTTTGGATAAGGTTGTAGTCTAAAGTTGTCCAAGATGCTTGTCCCTTTAGTTTGCTGTTTAAAAGAAAAAAAAAAATCAATCTATTCAAACATCAGAAATGCAGAACTTGTTTTTATATGAGATGGTGGATGGTAAATACATTGCATGTCACTTTGTCATTCACAAATGACTCTTTGACTGTTTATGTCTCTCAGGTTTAACTGAGCAGTCAGCATTCTACGTACGTAATTAAAAGCTGGCTTCTGAGTGGAAAATAAAGCCCCTCTGATTATATGAGGGTATATAATAAAGCACAACACTAAACCAACCCAAAATTATTTGGGATCAAATTCAGTCTTTACCTAAAAGTGAGTCCAGATCTTAAAGCCAGACCTATTGCAAATGGTTGTTTGGGTTTTTTTTAATGGTCTGACAAAGTGTGTTTAAATGGAGGTAGGCATTTGGACCCACCCACTCACTTGGTGAGGAAATTTTTTTAAATTTAAAAAAAAAGCTATGTACATGCAAAAAAAAACAACCAACCAAACAAAAAAACTCAACTAAAAACACCCACCAGCAAAAACTTCTGTAGATGCAAGACTTGAATTAGTAAAGAAATGAGCAAGCTGCACGCTTGGATCTTGCTAAGTTGCTTGGGTGGACAGTGATTATTTTCCAAAGCACAGACTGAAGACTGCGTTCTCAATTTCAGGGGGGTGTGAGCGTATTAATCTATTTCACAGATTGGGAAGACATCAAAACGGGCTTTGATTCACTCCAGTGTCTGGATGGGATATTTTGCTTCTGAAGAAAGTTTTTCATGTAAATAAGAAGCTTGAGGGTTCTTCTTAAAGATCTTAGTAAAACTTAGCAGACTTAGTGAAATAGAGTTGTTTAGTGAATTTACAAAATGATGTACAAAACAAGGAAAAACCTTTCTGGTGAGACTTTTGCCCGTACATAAAAGGAAGAAATTTGCACAGCCTGAAACCCTCTGAAGTGTATAACCCTCAGACTTGAGAATGCCTGGAGCTACGGAGCTCTGATCCTGTAGGTGGAGTGGAAAACTTCCTTGGTACCCAGAGGCTCTGTCTAAATTAACAGATACTTTGGTCAGTGAGAGGATGGGTGAGTAGATAAAAATTGTTGGCGCTGAAACTTCTCAAATCTTTTATTACAGATTTGGGTGGATGACTTTAGATTTACTTTGGGAGCTTGTGCTACCTGTGCAGCTTGAAGCTTTCTGAAGGAGAAAAATATTGTAGGTACATCTTCAGATGGCCTTGCAATGATGTAGCCCATGTGGTTGTTTGTAGTCTCATCATGTTCCTGTTTGGCAGCGGGTTGCATCTGAAGCATGCCCTGTAGCAGAGTTTTCAGGTTCCCTTCCACAAAAGGGAGTTGAGTTCACGTGCACTAAAGTCGTTCTGAGAAACCAACTAGCTCAGGAGACAATGGATTTGCTTCAAAACTGTACTACTGCTCTAAACCAGCTAACAGATGAAGTGTGAGGGTATGCGCAGTGAAAGGATGACTTGGGAGAAGAAAGAAGATTTTTGTAGAAGCACTAGAAGGAGGCTTTTCCCCTTTTTTAAGGAAGTACTTATTTAAATTTGCAGATGTTTGGTCAAGCTGCCATTTTAGGATTATTTGATGCACAAAAGATATGCTAGGTAGGTGACTAAAAGTTGTTCCAAGTTTAATAATCAGCACAGGCGGTGGCCTGTGGCTCTTGGGTAGCGTGTTGGTGGTAGGAGTTCCTGACATTTGATGACTGCAGTCGATTGCTTTCCCTGCAATCCAAGGTGGTAATGACACTAATGTTACAAATACTGTATGGCTGGCCTTGCTGGTCTCTTGGAGTCGTATCAGTAAGTAATTTGATCTCTTTTATGGCTCTTGGGGGAGGAAGAAGAACTATATGAACTCATTTGCATCATTTAATCCTGGCTACATGAAAACTTAATATCAAATGACTGTGGAACAGCAAGTGGCTTATTTCATTTGTGTTTGTATGAACTATATGATTTATGAAACTCAATCACCTTCCCTTAAAGCACTCTGCAAATGAACAAAGAATTCTTTTCTAATGGCCAGAAACCAGAAATTGCTGACTGACATGGTGAATGTATTTTTTTTCTTTACCTCAGAACCTCCAAATTTTAGCTATTCTCTGATGTGTAAATGTGTCTCAGCTTTGAACTGTTTTGCCTCAGGTAATTAGAGCTGGATAACTTTTTCAATATGGAGTGCATTTTTTGGGTAATCTAGGCTACTGCAGGTACACTGCAGTCAGTACCCCATGCACTTTTTGGTTAAGTCTTCATTACCCTGCAGTCATAGTCCAAACTACCAAGTAGATGTACTTACTATTAGATGACAGTAGTACTTGGTGTATATAGAATTTAAACTTTTCATGTAGCTAGCTATGCAAACTTTGGATCTTGAGCATTTATTTGGTTAAGCTAAGTTCTGGGTATGGTGCAGAGGAGATCTGCAGGAGCAAGTCTTCATGCTTGTGTTGCTGCTCTTTCAAAGTGCAAGTTTTACAGAAGCACAGGAGTTGAAAGGGGCCTCTGGAGATCGTCTAGTTCAGCCCCCAGGTGAAGTCATTTCCCTAGAGCAGGTTGCACGGGAAAGTGTCCAGGGGGTTTTTGAGTGTCTCCAGAGGAAGAGATTCCACAACCTCTCTGGGCAGCTTGTTCCAGTGCTCTGTCAAAGAATTTCCTCATGTTTATATTGAACTTTCAGTGTCCGAGCTTGTGCCCATTGCCCGTGTCCTGTTGCTGGGCACCGTTGAAAAGAGCCTGGCACCATCCACTTGACTCCCACCCATTAGATATTTTTAAGTATTAATAATATCTCCCTTCNAGGGGCCTCTGGAGATCGTCTAGTTCAGCCCCCAGGTGAAGTCATTTCCCTAGAGCAGGTTGCACGGGAAAGTGTCCAGGGGGTTTTTGAGTGTCTCCAGAGGAAGAGATTCCACAACCTCTCTGGGCAGCTTGTTCCAGTGCTCTGTCAAAGAATTTCCTCATGTTTATATTGAACTTTCAGTGTTCGAGCTTGTGCCCATTGCCCGTGTCCTGTTGCTGGGCACCGTTGAAAAGAGCCTGGCACCATCCACTTGACTCCCACCCATTAGATATTTTTAAGTATTAATAATATCTCCCTTCAGCCTTCTCCAGGCTGAGCAGTCCCAGGTCTCTCAGCCTTTCCTCATAAGGAAGATGCTCCAGGCCCCCAGTAGTCTTTGTGGCCCTCCGCTGGACCCTCTCAAAATGTTCCTTGTCTTTCTTGAACTGGGGAACCCAGAACTGGACACAGTACTCCAAATGTGGCCTCACTAGGTCAAAGTACAGAGGGAGGATCACCTCCCTTGACCTGCTGGCCACGCTCCTTTTTAATGCATCTCAGTATACCATTGGCTTTCTTGGCCGCCAGGGCACGCTGCTGGCTCATGGCCAACCTGTTGTTTACCAGGACCCCTAGGTCCTTCTCCACGGAGCTCTTTTCCAGCAGCTCATCCCTTAACCTGTACTGATACATGCCGTTATTCCTCCCTAGGTGCAGGACTCTACATTTGCCCTTGTTGAACCTCATCAGGTTCCTCTCCGCTCAGCTCTGCAGCCTGTCCAGGTCTGGCTGAATGGCAGCACAGCCTTCTGGTGTGTCAGCCACTCCTCCCAGCTTTGTATCATCAGCAAACTTGCTGAGAGTGGACTCTGTCCATTCGTCCAGGTCGTTGATGAAGGTGTTGAATAAGACTGGACTCAGCACCGGCCCCTGGGGAGTAATGCTGGTTACAGGCCCCCAACCAGACTCTATGCCGCTGCTCACAACCCTCTGAGCTCGGCCAGTCAGCCAGTTCTCAACCCACCTCACTGTCTACTCATCTGTTCCACGCTTCCTAAGCTTACCTAGAGGAATGTTACNACTTGCTGAGAGTGGACTCTGTCCATTCGTCCAGGTCGTTGATGAAGGTGTTGAATAAGACTGGACTCAGCACCGGCCCCTGGGGAGTAATGCTGGTTACAGGCCCCCAACCAGACTCTATGCCGCTGCTCACAACCCTCTGAGCTCGGCCAGTCAGCCAGTTCTCAACCCACCTCACTGTCTACTCATCTGTTCCACGCTTCCTAAGCTTACCTAGAGGAATGTTACGGGAGACAGTGTCAAACACCTTGCTGGAGTCAAGGTAGGCAACATCCACTGCTCTTCCCTCACCTACTCAACCAGTTGTGACATCACAGAACGCTACCAGGTTGGTCAGGCATGATTTCCCCATGGTCAATCCATGTTGACTACTTCTAATAACCTTCTTCTCTTGCAAATCACTGTTTTTGCAGAGCAAAACGACCTGATTAAAAACATTGAAATGATGAGCTTCAGAGAATTACGGTCTTTCTGTGAACAAGTTTACAGTGAAGAAATAAGTTTAAACATTCCAAACTAAATATTTCTTAAGACCAAGGTCTGTTTATTGACCCCAAACTGTAATTGTATGGAAATGGTGCAGTACAGCCACTGAGGCAAAAACTGAATTAAGTCATATGAGACAGAATAGAAAAGTTATTTAAATCCTGTATACAGACACAGACATCTTATGCTGCTGCTGTTGACATTCAGAATATAAAGAATTAAATGCATGGGATTTTCATCAAGAAAAGTCACAATTTGGCTTGTAAATTGTGTACTTGTTTGGCTGCCAGAAACACTGCAGTAACAATTTTACTGTCTTCTAGTTATGATTACTGAATATGCTGGTGGGAGTGATTGAAAAAATAGTAATTTTTCATATTTCATGGGAGAGTAATAGCTTCAGAGTCTGTTTCCCTTCATGGCTGACTTGGGAGTCTGGTAAATACTGCTCAAATGTAGTTTTTGTTCTTTTCAGCAATGGGGAAATTTAGATGAAAGTTTAAATGGGGAATGGTGGTGGAGAGGTGCCCCTCGTCCAGGGGCTAAGATCTGCCCTGCAGGAGAGGCTGTGCAAACAGTGCCTCCATAGACTTCACAGATACAGTCCCAACAGCGTTTTTCCCTCTCAGTAAGGAAACTGGAAGGTCCGACAGAGAGCAGGCGCATGTATTTATGCCTGCTTTGTTCTCTTTGTGATATGAGGTCTTAAGATCAAGGCAAATTCTCTGCCTTAATCCAGAATCTGACTTTCTCACGTAGATTTTACGTGGGTTTCTGCAGCAGACAGGCAAACTGACTTGTAATTTTTTTTTGTTTGTTTTGGTAGGGGTGTAGTTTTTAATGTTTCTTTGTATTTGAAACAATATCTGTTTATTGTTTCCATAAGTACCAACAGTGAAACAGCTTGTATGAAGGAAGAGCAAGGATGACTTTTTGTTTCTGAATCTGTTTATTTGCTCTTCACAGTGCTGTTAGAAATGGCAGGAGCTGTTGCTGTGCAACTTCCAGTGAGGGACAAAGAGAATGGATCCCGTGGTAATCCTGAGGTGGATATTAACCTGGGTGAAGGAGGAGAGACAAAACTCCTTCACTGCAATCTTCTAATGCAGTTCTCATTGTTACGTTCCGGGCTAAGGTGGTTTTGACCAGGAGTGTGTGGGATGTCGTGTCGTGAATCAGTAGAGACAGTCAGATAAGTCAGGCATGGAATGCCAGTGGGTCCAGACAAGTTTCAAGTGAGTTTTGAGAATCTGAGATCTTGCAGACTTGTACAGATGGCTTAGTCCTCGGTTTCTCAGCGCTGTTTCATTTGGTGGTATTTTTATGTTGCTCGCTCCCTGGAGTTGCCAAGGCAGGGCATGTGGAGGAGGGGAGAAGGTGGCAAGAAGAGTGGTGAAAGCTCCTATTGACATTTTGTTACTTACTCCCAGACGTGTCCTTGTTCACAACAACAGACTTATCCAACAGTTTCCCAAAACAAGTGTGAATCGCAGGTGTGTGGTTGCAGCTACGACAAAATGGAGCTCATTTAATTGTTCCGTCCATGCATTTCCAGTCTGTTTTCTTGCTTACAGCTAAAAGGGTTTCTATTGTCAATGCAGAGAAAATGAGGCTTTGCATTTTAATTCCAACTTAATTGAAACAACTGATTTCTCATATCAGTAATCTCTCTTTTGGCTCCTATGGAGCCACTTGAAAGGGGACCATTTAACAATAATCAGTACCAGTGTTCTTCCCAGTAGTGCTTTGATAGTGCAGGGATAATGGATGCTCCGCAGGGGAACCGGAAGACCTTCTGTTAGAGCACTGGGCTGAAGTTTTCCTTCCTGCAGCAGACAAGGCAGAGCACCACTTGTATGAGTATGTGATCATAAACCTGTCAATCACTTTATTCCTTTCCTGTAGCTATTATGATTATTAGAAAGTTCAGGTGTCGAGCCTCCTGAGCATGAGAACCATTTCCAGGTTATACAGTGCCTTGCAGAAATAGAAATATGAGGAAAATTTAATGAAATGTCATTTTCTGCATGAGGTTTTACTTTTTCCAGGGTTAATATTGCCTGTCCTTTTTCTGGTTGTGATATTCAGATTTCAGTGCAAGTGAGTCGTTGCTGAGACTCTTTGAGAGGGGGAGACAATTTTGCTTTGTTGTTCTTATGCCTGCAGCAAAAGGGAGAAAAAAAGGCGGTGTGCAAGTTGGTAGAGAGATGTAACTGTACTGCATGATTTCCTTGAAACTTTCCCCCAGAAGGTCTGGAATGCATGATCTGTATCCTGACAGTTTGGAGGGGGATGCTCCAGTCTTGCAGAGAGTTTCTAGAAATAGTCATAAATACTTTGGTGAAGCAATAACATTGTGTACTTGGAATGCCAGAAAGTAAGATGCCAAACTCCTCAGCATAATTTTAGGAATACATCCAGATAATATTATTTTGCTGCTAGAGATGAAAGAAAGCCTTTTTCGGAGGATTCTCCAGGCCAACTGTTTTATTCCTGTTTCTGAACAGGAATGCTGTTATGTTGCTGCACGTTCACATTGAGTTGTGTCCATACCTCTTGCTCGCAGACCAATGCATTTCTGTCATCTTGCTGATTCGCTCTCTGCTTTTCCAGTGTTGTCTGGCTGTTCTTGTGTGGCCTGTTCCTAAGACACTAATTAAGCCAAGGTTTTGGCGAGGAGTTGGTCCTCTTTATTCTTTCACTAGTTTAATCTTGCTGGATGGATCAATATCAAAAACAGGGGACTTTGAGGTGGAAGCACTGAGGGGCAGTGATGAGTGGATGCTGTCTTAATACAGTGCACCTGCACTTCTGTTTCTTGTGTGTGAAGGGAAGAACAAGGATGGGAGCTGAGTAGGCAGCTCCAGGCCGTGCAGGGTGGCCTGGTGGAGAGAATAAGCTCAGGAGCATGATTAGTAAAGGATCCTAATCCTTTCTGTATTTTTTGGTAACAAGCAATTTCAAATGCTGATGTTCTGGAAATATCAGTAAATCAACCGGTGACGTCCAGCCTGTCTGCATGGAGTGTCTTGTGCAGCAAGCTGGCCTGGTTTACATAGAGCTCTCCCTTGGCTGGGAGGAGAGGGAGGCAGGTGGTAAGTGAGCCAAGGTGTCTGGACCATGCTGGTGCCAAGTTGGGTTAGAAAAAATTAGCCACGCGTAAATAACACTATACAAGGAATAACATTTTTCTACTCCACACAACTCCGTGAGGTGCAAAAATATGCAGCTGTTCTATATACTGTATTTGGCTCTTAGTATTTGCTGAATTTGTCAGGTTAAATTAATGCTTAAGGAAAAGAAAATTATTCTGATTTATGCTGTTTGGAATGGCCTGAATTAAGCATTTGTTCCTTTTGTGTTTTGCAGACTTTGTGAAGCCGACTCCAGCAAAGAGAAGGAGTTCTGTTTTTGCCAGCCAGACCCAGTCTCCAGTGCTGGTCCCCCTGATGGCAGTTTGTACAACCCTCTGAAACCTGCCAAGCTGGACGCCACAGATTTGCACGACTGCACTTTGGCCGCCACTGTGCCTCCCTCGGAGCTGTCGAACCATGCAGTCCCAGCCTGTGACACAGGCATTCATGAAGAGCACTATGTAAGCGAAGCAGTGGAAGATGATGTGCCAGACTGCAGAGAGTACAGAGATGCCTGCACCATTACTGGTAAGCAGTCAAATAGTTTATCTTGAGAAAGCTGTGGAGATGAGTAGTCAAGCTTCCGTTCTTAAGCTGGTATCTGGCCCATTGGTGGTGGTGCTGCTGCTGTTCTGCACGTTTTTTTCTTATTTAGCAACGGGTTTCACAAGAACCTGAATTTTCAATGCCAGCTCTTTTGTGAGGGTTAGAATTCTCACGTAAACAGGCAAATGGGAGACTAGGATACAATACTCGCATCAAACCACTTGGAGCTTATCTGGAAAGTAAACCAACAGTCAGGAATGAGGGGAAGAAAATAACGCAGCTTAAAACTATGTTCAACATAACTGAGATTTTTATGTTGATGTGAGAATTCTGCTGTGGGAGAAGGGAATGGGAGAAACGGTACAAAGCATCTTGTGCTTTGACTGTGTATCGCTTCACTTCTCAAAATCATTCTGTTTTTTGTCATGTTAGTCCTGGAACTGTAAAAGTTTATGTAAAAGGAACAGATTCTTTTGCATGCTTGTATGAAAGTTTAAATACCTTTTTATCATACAGTTCATACGGATAAGTGGAATGTGTGTTCAAATTTGGCATTTTTAACAGAATTTGATTCGTTGTGTGGTCAGTTGACCCAATTCTTTTGTGTTTGAATAATCACTGTAACTCAGTTTAGTCATGGATGTGGCCATGAAGTAAATCATGGGTAGTTTCTATTCCAAATGCATGGGTTTTGGCTGAGCTGACCTTCTGTTAGCTTAAAGTGACCTTGTCAGTTCCAGGGTCTCTTGGGAGTGTTTGAGGAGTCAGCTGAGTTTTCAGAAGGAAGAAATGCGAGCACTGAGGAGAACAAAAATAAGACTGGGGCTCTCCTGATTGGCTGCCGGATAGCTTTATCCAAAGTAACTTCCAGCCATTTCTAGAATCCTGTGTAGGTCAGAGAGCTGGTTAATGGAGACCATGGACAGATACTTGGTACTATGCCTTAAATTAGCTCACCCTAAGTGCTGTGTAGTTAAGGGTTAATATTCCAGAAAAAAAGGAAGTTAGGAGTGGGGTGATGCTCTGCATATCCCTATTCTTTACATCCCAGAACAATGAAAGAGGTAAGGGCATACCTACATATGCTGCAGAGGGGAAAGTATGAGAAGATGGCAGTTACTGCTTGAAGTGATAGCTCTAAGAATGAGCCTGCAGAATACTGCAGACAGCACTTCTATGAACAGAAAAAGAGGCTTGCAGTGCCTGTTTAGGTATTGCAGATGAAATTTGTGATGGAATGGTCCAGAACTTCAGGTGACAAACCAGTGATTTGGTTAGAATAGCTGCTTGTGCTTGAGAAACCTTCTGCTTCATTCTTTGTGAAGACTGGTTTTTACAGTTAGCATTCCCTCTTGAGTTGTTTACCCCTGCCATTACATCCCTTATTTCCATTCTCCTTAAAACACCATTACAGGTTTTTATTACAATACACGTGCAGCATGTCTCTTTCAGTCAGATATGCTTCTAGGTAAAATAAATGTTTTGTTAGCAGAAACTAACACCTCAGCCCTGGTTGTTCCTCTTTGCTCTGCTTTCCAGGCTCCTTGCAGAAATATCTTTCTTGCAAGTTCTGTTGACTATGTCATGTCATCCTACCTCGTGCTGTTTCAAGCACAATGTACTTCCTGAATCTTATCTTTTTCAGTTATCAGCCAAACATGGTTTGCTGATTGATCCTATAATGTTTTTTATGGGTTAGCTGTTCTGTAGCAGTTGACTTGTGACCTGGAGGCCTGATGGTAAGGCTTGCAGTAGAAATAGGTGTTGGTTTTTTTTCTTTTAAATTATTTTTCTTCAATTTTGTTTGTTTGTTTCAGCTCTTTGCTATACTTGGTAAGGGTGTCAAAGGGCAAAGACAGAGCTGGAAATTGGTCTTGTTCTGCAGAACCTCTTCTTAGTCAGTAATACATGCTGGTATCCTGTGTATGCAACTGAAGCAAGCAGAGGAAGGGTTGTCAGAAGCTTTAACATGAACTCTTTGTGTAGGCCTGATAGGTCAGCACTATTTACACTTTAAACTCTCCAGAGGAAAGAAATTGTTCATACCAAGTCTACATATGCTACAGTTTTTCTTCTGATGCCGACCCTTCACTCAGCTTAGAACAGTTTCAATACAACAATTGGGGTGATCTGTTTCCTTTTAGTCTGAGGTTAATACCCAGATCCTATCCTAAAAGTCATCTGCAGAAGTTATTACAAGTAAAGGCTTGAACACAGCAAGAAGATCATGGGGAACTGTTTCGCACTGCTGTGTGGTGACGCTTTCTGAAATGTAACCAGCAAGTGTCAGGGAAATCAGAGTTGACTGTGGCGTAACTTAAGCCCAGGAACGTACTGCATGGTTTGCTTTTTCATTCTCAGGGAGGCCATTGGTGCTCGAACCATCTTAAATTCTTGTGGCTTTCTTTGTATCTGTTCTGTCTGCTGGCAGCAGATAGGCACTTCAGCGCTCTCTGTCAGCAAGAGCAATCTTTCCTGCCTGGGACCTTGGAGCAGATGTGTTACAGCTGAGGGTGCACTGCACATTCTGAGGCTTTTTCATTGTGCTGAGGACTTGTGCTTTCTTGGATGGAAGGTTGGCTTAAACATTTCCTGGCCTCAAATGACCTCAGCAACGTGCATGTGCAGATTTTTGTGGGACTGTGACTTTTGAGGTATTTTAGACAGCTGATCTGGATAGAATCAGTCCCCTGCTTCTGCCCAAGAGGTGACATGGGGATTGCTTTTTAGCTGGCTCATACCTCTGAGCTGTTTCAGTGTGGCCTAAAAGCAGCTATGTTGGCATAGCCAAGGGAATGAACTGTATGAGAGCATGACAAAAAAACAGAGAGAGGAAAAGTTTGCTTAAACTAATGTCAACAGTGGTTGGGGGAAGCACCCTAGGAGACTTCTTTTCCACCAGATTTGAGGATAATAAAGTAATCCAAAGCTTGTAGTTGCCGTAAGTGAAGTGTTATGCCTGCATGTGTATACAGTCTGAGTGTGTGCTAGTTTGAGCATAGAGGGGTAAATGAAATAGGCCAATGGATTCATATTTAAAAAAAATTGTTTGTGAATGTTCTAATAGTCATTATCAAAAAAAAAAAAGTTGCTGGTAGATCACTTACTTTCTAAAGAGGAATAGAATTAAACCTGTAAGCAGATTCAGTATCTGCTGTATGTAATAGGTATTTTTTAATTATGATTTTTTTTTTTTTTTATTATGACAATTTCAGTGAAAAATTCCATGTAGACTAGAGGATTTCTGCTACTGTCACTTCTGGGTGTTCTGCAGGTAGATGGGCAGAAGCGGGCTCGGGTTCTGAGACGGACGGAGAGTAGGACAGTGCTGTACGCCATGGAAGCAGCGCTCTGCTACTACACATGTGAAGCACCTCTCTTGTTCCAGTTGCTTTTTCCTTCAAAGTTTTCTTTTTGTNATAGAATCAGTCCCCTGCTTCTGCCCAAGAGGTGACATGGGGATTGCTTTTTAGCTGGCTCATACCTCTGAGCTGTTTCAGTGTGGCCTAAAAGCAGCTATGTTGGCATAGCCAAGGGAATGAACTGTATGAGAGCATGACAAAAAAACAGAGAGAGGAAAAGTTTGCTTAAGCTAATGTCAACAGTGGTTGGGGGAAGCACCCTAGGAGACTTCTTTTCCACCAGATTTGAGGATAATAAAGTAATCCAAAGCTTGTAGTTGCCGTAAGTGAAGTGTTATGCCTGCATGTGTATACAGGCTGAGTGTGTGCTAGTTTGAGCATAGAGGGGTAAATGAAATAGGCCAATGGATTCATATTTAAAAAAAATTGTTTGTGAATGTTCTAATAGTCATTATCAAAAAAAAAAAGTTGCTGGTAGATCACTTACTTTCTAAAGAGAAATAGAATTAAACCTGTAAGCAGATTCAGTATCTGCTGTATGTAATAGGTATTTTTTAATTATGATTTTTTTTTTTAATTATGACAATTTCGGTGAAAAATTCCATGTAGACTAGAGGATTTCTGCTACTGTCACTTCTGGGTGTTCTGCAGGTAGATGGGCAGAAGCGGGCTCGGGTTCTGAGACGGACGGAGAGTAGGACAGTGCTGTACGCCATGGAAGCAGCGCTCTGCTACTACACATGTGAAGCACCTATCTTGTTCCAGTTGCTTTTTCCTTCAAACTTTTCTTTTTCTCACCGCTGCTATTCAGAGCATAAAGATGCAAACACGGGTGTAGCACCATCTAGTGTCCCTAGAAAAAAAAATTACGTCACTGGATGTGTCGAACCACGGAATCCGTTTTTCTCTCAGCAGGGAAGTCTCTCCCAGAAAAGTTGATATTATTTGACCTTGGTGTCATGTAAGTTCCACTTTACTGCAATGATGGGCACTTGTAAGCGTTCAGAGAATTTAACTTTCTCTTGCTCTCAGGCCTAGCATAGTCTTCTACCAGTAAAGATTTTCTCCGGATTTTCATCCTTTTTCCTTATTCAGGCTTTGATTATGACCTCATATGAAACAGAACTTCTGTTTCCTTCCATCAAATCTTGCAACTCTTCATGGTAATGACTGCCAATTTTGGTCACAGATCCCTATGGTAACTGGTGTAATTTTGACCTTTTTTTCTTCTGCAGTCATTTCATTTTAAAGGGCATCTCGAGGGCCTACAGGATTTCCTTCCCAGTTCCCCTGCCCCCATGCTGAATGTGTCTGCCTCTTACAGCAGCAATCACAGATGCTGGTTTGGAGAGCCCCTGTTTGTCTGCTCTCAGTAGTCTGTTCTCAGCACATGTATTACCATCATACAGAGCTGTTGCAGTAGGGGTATAGAGAGTACAGCCCTGCCTGGTTCTTTTAGTGTCCATGTAGTGTTCAGCTCTGTCCATGACTTTGTCCAGATCTATTGAGTCGGCTGACTGTGTTACCATGTGAGTTCATGGTTTTTACTGGCTGTGTGTGGTGGTATTTACACCAATCTCCCGTCTGTTTCTGACCGTGTTTGTTCTAGGTATGTAGGATTTGAAGAATATCAGTTCTTTGTTCACCTTATCCATCGCATTCATGATACTGAAAAACCTCTTTCATTTTCACATTCCATCCTTCTCTCCTATCTCTATCTCTCCTTTAAGTAAAAGTTTGGGAATGTGGCCTCTAAACTCACTCCATTTACCTTGCTATTGCTGTTACTACATCCCGTGAGCTTGACTTAGTGATGGTTTCTTCTCCCACTTCTTTCCTGCCACGTCTTAAAGCAGCTGTTGCTAAATTTTGAGCACTCATTCCTTCTCTAAAACATGCCAGATATGCTAGTAATGTTGGTATGATACAGCTTCCTGAGCACGACTGGACCTATCAATCTGACTTTGATTCTTTCTAGTGTACTTTAAAAAGAATGATGTTATGCTCTGTACTTTCTGCATCATTGTCTCTGCTTGAATTTTCTGACCGGCTTTTGGTGGATTCTCATTCCCCTTCACGCAGCTTCCCCTGCTCCTTCTTTTACTTCTGCCTCCTATCAGCTGTTTGCCAGGGTTTGCCCCTTGCCAGTGACTTAGTGTCTTTTCCTGACTCCCTTCCTGGGGCAGGTTATTACACTAACTCTTAACCTGTATCCCCAGCATGTGCTTTTTTCTTTCAAGGATTATCTTTTTTTTTCCAAGCAGTCTTCTGCTTCTGCCGCTGCTGCTTATCCAGCCTTCTTGCTGACTTGCATCGTATTAGGAAAGGAGTATGTGGTTTTTAGTGTAAATTATCAAGTCTAGAGTCACTGTGAAAGTCACTGCAGGAATTACTGAAGTCCGGAGTAACATTTTTGCTTTGTTTCTAGATTTGACTTGTTCTGGGAAGCGTATTTGTCATTCCTAAATGTGGAAGTTATTCCAGATAGGGAAGAGCAGGAGGTGTAAAAACTCATCAGTGTTCTAGGTTTGGTCTTTCAAGAATTAACTCCCAAGGGCAAGTGCCTTTCGGATTTCTTTTTTCCCCTACTGTGGCACATAGATATACTGAAAGATTAAAAAGCTATTTTTGGTAATTGGTACATTTAAGTATGTGAAAACACTTCTATTCCATTATTTTGCCTCCATGGCATGCAATCAGTACAGCCGTGCACTCCCTCAGTACACATGTATGTAACCATCCTAAAGCAACATTTCTTCCTGTGGAGGTCAACATCTGTAAAGAGCAAGTTATATAAGAATTAATCCTTGTTTTTTTTCCTTTGTGATTCTAAAGCCTTACTGACAGCTGTTGTTCAGGGGCTGGCACATTTTGTAGCGGGGCCGAACAACAAGCGAAAGCAGGACAATTGCTTCTCAGGGTTTTCCGTACTCAGTGACTTATCAATGGGCTCTTTTGCCTTTTTGAGACATTTTCTGTCTGTCTTGGCAGCAAGGAGATCCTGGTGGTTAATGAGGATGTTTGTTCTTACTGCTGAACAGTGTGCTGCCAGCATGCATTTGGTACATGAATAGCTTTTGTTCTTGCTCTGGAAGAATGGCTGCGGTGGTGGAATTTCCCTTTATTTTTCTGTTTAATATAAAAATAGATGCACTGACATGGCTGCATTTATGTAGAGAGAGAAACATTTCCATACTGAAGGAAAACTCATTTAAATTGATGCCATTCATATACAGTAGGGACCTCACAGTTCAGTGACCTCTCCTTGCTGAGATCTCTTTCACCCTATTATACCCAGTGGGAATATGTGTGTAGGATGAAACCAAGCAGAGACATTCTGACCTGATAAACAATGACATTCTTCACAATGGAACTGCAGTTTGCAGAGGTTTTATCTTTTTAACTTTGGCATTCTCTGTTTTGTCCCCATCTTTATCTGTCATGTTTTGCCTACCCAAGTTTTCTCTCAGCTTACCTCTTCAAGATGCTTTCAGTTGCTGAATTTAAGTGGAATTTCCCACCAAGGAGGCTACCGGGCTGGAAATGTTGATGTTTTACGCACCCGAAAACGTAGACACAGGCTGAGCCTGGCAACCTGTATGGGAGAACAGTTCTATGTCTTGTCCACGCTACACACAGGCTTGGCCAGGGCCTGGTATGGCAGTGGGAATCATTCCCTTCTCCCAGGTGTAGTGATAGGACGAGGGGTAATGGCCTCAAGTTGTGCCAGGAGAGGTTCAGGTTGGATATTAGGACAAATCTCTTTTCAGAAAGAGTGGTAATACCTTGGAACAGACTGCCCAGGGTGGTGGTGGCCTCTGTCCCCGGAGGAGGCGTTCAGGAAACATGGAGATGTGACACTGAGGGACATGGTTTGGTGGGCATGGTGATGATGGGTTGAAGGTTGAACTGGATGATCTTAGAGGTCTTTTCCGACCTTAATAATTCTATGATACCAAGGAGCAGATTTTTTTTTTTTTTCCCCCCACTTTGCTTGACAGGCATGGTCATTGTAATGACTTTTCCCGTGCAGCAGTGAGCTCTTCTTCCTGCAGTTTGGCTTTGCAGTCAGCAATGAGACTTGTGATGTTTAGGATGCTAAAGGCATCTTTCCCTCATGCAAGTCAGTGAGTTGAGAGGAAAGTGAGTTACTCTTAAGTTATTTTGCCCTAGCAGCTAATGACACGCTTTATAGCAAAACTCGTGTATCGTGTTTGTACAGTCCTGAGTTCAGGAGCATTTGTAAGACTTCAGTGTAATTAGCCATGTTCTGGTCATCCCAAGAACTGAAGTTGCATATGAACATGATGAGTTCGGATTTTTGACTTATTACAGGTATATGTGCAGAGTAATTGTTAAATTATGTCCAAGACATGCTTGTAATTTGGACCACAGTTAGTATTTAATGCCAGTTTCTGTGTGGACCTTGACAGCTCAAATAATTGAGGCTGTATTTCCTTCCTCTGCAGACTAGCAAGCAGCCTCATTGCAAGGTTCAAGTTTATCTGCCCTTTGGCTTTTCATTTCTGTGTGGGTCTGCTCACAACACTGATGAGCAGTGCACTCCATTCCATGATGGTCTAAATGAACAGGAAGCATCTGAAAAAGGATGCTACCAGGCTGCTTCACGCAGCCAGGAAGTGTCTGCTGCATTTAGAGGGACCATTTTTTCTTGCTTTTAACCCTGGAACATGATTAGGCTTTAGGCTTGTGGCCTGATGACAAAGAATTCTGATGTAGCTGTGGCCTCTTGGTTGGTGTCAAGCTAGGTTAGGTGACCCTTCTCTGAAGGAATTTCCAGGTGTTTCTCGGCCTGGTGGAATGGGATGAGTTTTAACGTTGTAGAGTTATGTGTTCCTTCACTCTTTTAAAAATGTGGCCTTCAACTGAGAACCATCAATGGAGCACTTCCTCCTTACAGTAGAAAATATCATTCTGTTGTCTGAAGATACTCACACTGTAGAGGTTTGTCATTTTTACATGCAGAGATACAAAATTCCCAAGTACTTGGTGATGTTTGGGTTCTGAGAAAGAACTGAAAACCAAAATGGAGTCTGTGTTCGTGTTCCCTGCCCGTGTGTGCATCTCAAAACTTGCAGTCAGGATTAGCTAGTGTTTAGCATGAGGCAGCCTCAGGCTGATGAACTTTAGTTTCTCGTGCTACATGTGGCTGGACTTTAGTCTCCATGCAGTAGCCTCATTCTGCAGGGAAGTTTCCTTTTACCTAACTAGTTGGTAGCTGGCCCTGGAATTGACCCTTTTCAGGTATTGTGTGCTATTTTTCTGTTTGTTTTTGTTACTTTTTAAAATTGTTTCTTATTGATGAGATATTTTCAAAGAGTTTTAAATTTGTCTGTTTTAAACTTTATGGAAGTGTGTCAAGGAGTGTAGTAGGGAGTGGAGGAGTACGAGGAGTGGAGGAGTGTGGGAAATGGGACAGGACTGTAAAACAGGGAGAGGAAGAGAGAATTGCAGGAAATGAAGTGGTAACTTCATCCTTCATGCTTTATCCAGAGAATTTCCTTGTTTCTCTTATCTTTTTCATTTTTCCTCAACCATCCAAAAAGGCTGTGATAAATTAGGAAGTTTTAATTCTGTTGTGGGAAATCAAAGTGTGACTTCCTGAGTGTGACTACTGTGTCTTTTTTTCCTTTATAAGGACAGGAAATTTGGGGTACCCATTTCTATCCGCGGGCTGAGCACTAGCAGCTGGGAGGTGATGCAGTGGAGTCCCTTGAAAGACAGATATTGAGGATGGGTGGGTGATACAACCTGCTGGCCAAAACATGGTTTTTGAAAGTTGCCAAGCAGCACAGTAGTTCCCCAAGGGCAGATGTGCAGTGTGGCTGTTCTGCTGGACATACTGCTTACGCACAGCAATTGCTCCCCATTGCTCAGAGGAAACATTTCAGGGCAGCACAGCTGCTTTGATCTGTTTGTAAGGTGTCAACCTCTGGAGCACAGTGCTCCAGGAGTTATGCAGTTTCTGAGTAGTTTTCTTGTGGTCTCCTCTGGTTTTCCTTGTGTGTTCCAACCTGACCCTTGAGTGCAGCCCTGACCCCATGGCTCATGTCAGGGTTGGATTATGAGAAATTTCCTTCGTGGGCCTTGCTCCATTTACACCGAAGGCATTATTGGATACTGGTTACCTGGTCAGGGCTCTCATCCCAGTGGCCAGGCAAAGAGCAATCTCTTGAGAGAAACTAAGCTCTGCAACTTTTCAGAGCCTTTTAGAAGGCAAAAAATGTAATCCAGTGAGTACTACAGACTGTTAGTTCTGCAGAGCTGCTGGTAGTCCATATAAAGAGATGAGAAACTGGAAACTGCCATTTGTGGTGGAGGAATTGGGTAATAAGGCCCTTCGTGCACCAGGTGGCAGTATCCACTACGTGGAGGTTCTGTAGTGACCTGGAAGGCCCTTTAACCTTGAACAGGAAGACTCTGCTTGAAAACAAACCAGTTAAACCATAAAGATTGAGGATAGTTTGGACTAGAATTCAACAGACACAAACTAAACATTTTATATTCCATGCAATGGCTTTGAGGCTTATAGAGCTTGTCATCTGTCTGTATTTGTGTATGTTTTGGGTTGTTGGTTTTTTGTTAGTTTTTTTTTCTTATCCATTCTGGTTTTTTTTCTCTTTTCTCACTACTTTTTTTTGAAGTTGATACTGAAATTGAAGAGGTGCTCCCTGTTTGTAAGTCTAGCTAGATTTCATTTTTACATTGTGATGCAGTTGTCTGTTCAGTCAAAGCTCTGAACAGGTGAAACCCAAAAGCCTAGCAGGGAATGGAGTGTAGCTGCTTTGAAGGATCCATGTTGTTCAGAATGAGATCTTCAGATCTGTCCACATGGGTTTTTACTGTCCCTCCATCACCTTTCTCGTGTACCTTGTCCTTCTTGTTGTCTTTATAGCTCTAATTAGTAATAGAGAAGGCAGATACTAAAAAACTAACTCAAGCTGAGGTTGAATTGCATGGTAGCAAGATGCTGGCAAAGTTCCTCCAATCCAAGATGCCCAGGGAAGGGGAAATACCCTAGTCAGTCAAATGCCAATATATAAAAAGGTATGGAACATGTTAAAATATAATCTGTTACTGAAGCAGTAAAAAAAATGCAGACACTAACTCAGCTGGAGTGTTCTGGCAGATTTTGCATCTTCTTTATTGAAAGAGAGGATTAGAAACCAAAGCAACAAAACCATCAGGGAAAAAAAAAAAAGTCTCTGAAAGAAGTTGGCTTAATCTCTTTTATAAAATACACACAGGAAAGGGTGGAGTAATGCCAGAAAATCCTACAAGCACACTGAGCATCATCATCTTCTTAAGAGTAGGGCGTGGAGAAATTCATTTTGCACTGAAAAGAGGTGAGATGGGGTGTTCCTGCATGTGCCACATCTGAGTTAAGAGGACTGCAAAGCAATGGAGCATACTGCTTGCAAAAATAATAGGAAAAAGAATTAACAAATTCACAAATTTTCTTTGTTGTTTATATAATTATTTCTATTGAGTACCATAAACTGTAGCCTCCTGCAGTATGCCAAGGCTTAGCAAATCTTTCTTAATTCTTTTCTTTCAAAAGCCAAACCTGTAGTGGCCCATGCTTTGGGAGGAATCATGAGCTTGTAATTCCTGAGAGAAACATTCTGCTCTTCACGTTGTTTGTAATTTGCTTGTAGAAGTTTGTTAGCCAAGGATGTCCAGAAAGCTGCAAGTTTAAAATCGCTTAGACTACAGAAAAAATGAATCTGTTAACCAAGCAACTTCAAATGTACTTTCTTGAATCATTTATATTAACAATCACTTAATTGGTTTAGGCTTACGATGCTATATTTAACTCAATAGAATGAAGTTAGTGTTTAGGACTGGAGGAAGCCGCAACAGTTTTATGCCTGCTGGACTTCAGTTAACTTAATTACAACATGTGAAGAATGTCTCAGGTGTTCTCAGTAGAGGACTTATCTTACTTGTTTATCTTTGCAATATTAATCAGAAANAAGAAGCAAAAACCATCTGGAAGCCTCTGTACCTGCTTGTGACATCAAGATCCTGCACCTGAGAAAAGCAAGGGGAGGAAAAGTGAAGACTGTGACTGTAGCACTGAGTATCTTGCAATGATTTAAATGGTGAACTAAGGTTTAGTCATACACAACCTTAATTACTGTGTCCTGTTTTTCTAAATAGGCAATTACATCAGAGCCTGCTCCTATTTCCTGCTGGTATACAGATCTTAAAATCACAATAGAAGTTAATAACAATAGCATCAGAATAAGTGTCTTTGAAGTTATTCGTTGAAGTCGCTTTTTCAGTTGTTAGGCTTTGAATTGCTCAGAAACACTCTGAATTTATTATATTATAGAGCAGAAAAGTTGTCTTTCTTGACCTGTATTTCACTATAATTCTTAAATTTCTACTGTCTGTCCTTAATGTTCACATGGATTTCTTTTCCACGATAAAACTCTATGGATTTCTTTCCTGTGTGTGCATGTGGTTTTTTCCCATATACAAATAGTAACTTATTTTGCTTTTCCTGTTTTGTTGCATTTTATGACAGCAAACTAGCTTCCTTCTTTGCACAGAATTATTTGCTTGAAACTTTCTCTTTTGATCCACAAAGTCACTCAGTTTCTTTTGAAATAGTAGTTAAAATTCAAAGTTTCAATTTTTGCTTTTTCAAACGTTTTTGTTTTCCTGTTTGCAAGAAGACCACCTTGGTCAGGTTGTGCAGAATTCTGTGCTTTTTACAAGAAGAGAACTAACATTTCAGAAGAAAAAAAGTCAAGAAAAAACAATCTTGTGTTCTTTACAGTGAGAGCAACTAGGTAATTCAAAGAGATAGGTAGTATGTATGCATATAGTTTTTGTGTCTGTATTTGTATGGATATATAGAAATACATCTTTAAAATGCTTAGCTTACAGCAGCAGATGTTTCTTATAATATCAGCTGGCTTCTCTGAACTCAGATGGTTGCAGGCACTAAAGTGGACACGATCAGCACTTCAGAAGCCAGCCAGGCAGAAGAAAGGTTTGTACCTGCAGTTAGCGCTCAGCTTTGTTGATGGGGAATAAGGTCTTGTTCCTCTGTGTCAGTCAGTACTCACTGAGAGTGCTGCAAGGCCCTCTGGCAATGATGTGTGCAGGCTGACTTTCTCATTGCACAGAGCTCCACAAAAATAGCATGGTTGCATGCGTGAGTACTTCTGATAACCTTCTGCAATGAGGTTTGGAGAACATTTATGTATGTCTGAAGGGTTGCAGAGTAGTTTGGATGAAAGCAGAAGAGAATACCTCCTCATGTTCATAATAAGCTCCTTGAACCATAGGGTGTGGTGCAACTTTCACTGGGGGATCTTAGTTTTGATGAGCAGGATCCTGTAAAGGATACAGGCAGGAGACAAACAGCGGGTGAATCCTCTGCCCTGTAGTTTGACAGAATAGTAATGTTATTGCCATTTTAAATTCTTTCTTAAAATGACTCTCCAGTGATCATCAGGTAAATGCCGCTACTGGATCAGGTCTGTGGTCAGTTGAGGGATGAGTTGGTATCAGCAGAGAAAGAGCTGGCACAGACCTGCCCTACAGCCCTGCGCAGGGGATGACAGAGACTGGGCTTAAATGGGTTTCCTGGGCCACTGGGCCCCACTGATCCTGACCAGGGCTATGGGTGCACTCAGCCCTTGGCGATCTTCGTTGTTTGCTACAGAGTGAGTTGCAGCCTCAGGAGCAGATTATGTCCCTGTACATTGCAGGGGAGTTGGGCTAGATGACCTTCAAAGGTCCCTTCCAACTCTTAAGGATTCTGTGATTCCAGGGTTTACAGCACTGGTTGGAGATAGAACTGCTTTGCACAAGTTGTGAGCAGCCTTCCTTAGTGCTTGCTCTTCCAAGCCAGCTGTAGAGAGCTCTATCTGAATTGGTCTGAGGGACAGTGGGTTGCAGTTTTCTTTTTTCTTTTTGCCTTGGCAAATGGGGATGCAAATTGATGCACTAAATATTGATGCAAGATATACCATGGGTTGTTCTGTTTCTTTGTAATTGTTTAGTGACACATAGTTTATTTTGTATGGCAATTATATGTTTAAAGTGACTGTACCTGTTTTGAGTATCGAAATTTAAAAAAAACCACCAAAAAAACACAAAACAAAAAACGAAACGACAAAAAGCCCCAAAATAAAACACAAAACAAAAACAAACAAGAAAAAAAAGCCCACTTGATTATAGAGTAATACAGATTGACAGGTACCTCTGGAAGTCACTTGTTCTGTCTTCTAATCAAAGTCAGCCTTTACGCTGGATGCTCAGAGATGAGTTGACTGTCCAAATGAGTTGTCAGTCTTTCTAAAGATGGAGACTTCTCAGCTTTTCTGGGCTCTGTTCCCATGTTTTACCATTCTCATGGTTAAAAAATGTTTTTTTTCCTTTATGTTGAATTGGAGTTTTCTGTGTTAAAAAAAAAAAAAAAAAAATCCTGTTGTCCCTATGCTTAAATTTAAATCACCAATTTAAATTACAACGTTTTTGCAGTTGTTGATGGCCATCAGCATCCATTTTTAAAACTACATGCAAAGCTGATTTAGTTGTGAACATGAAGGGTTGACATCACAGACTGCAGGCTGAGACAGTGTTGAGAGGTGCTCTAGAAGTTCTTGCAGCCTGTTTTACCAGTGCATCTTCAGTGTGAATTGTGACTGTGTGCTGTTGCAATCCTGGATTTCTTCTTGAGAAAAATCTGTGAAAGCAAAATTCAGTAATATTTGACTACGGTCAAAGACCGAGTTAAGGAGTAGTACAGAGCTTGCAAACTAAAAATAATCTGTCAAGTAAAACATGAAAAATGTATCCTTTTTTCCATATCCAAATTTTTACTACTGTCTTAGTCAACGCTTCCTTGCTCTCTGTTTTGCCCCTTTCCCCCAGCCTTATTCTTCAATAGATGCATCCCTACTTGTAGAAGTGGGGCTTTTTATCCCAAAGAGCTTACCCTTCCATTTTCTGGTAGTAGATATTTCATTTGAGGAAAATTTGAGCTAGTCTTGTTTTCTAAACAGTATCTAGCTGCTCATGAAGAAAAATCTTGTCAGTATCAAACTGAACTGGCATATTTCCTAGCTTATATGTATAAATACTTGGTTTTAAAGTGACTGACTGTCTTCTCTTTCTTTTGTCAGATGTGTGCAATAGTACCAATCTTCCTGAAGTTGAAATCATAAGTCTACTGGAAGAACAGCTGCCTCATTATAAGCTAAGAGCAGATACAATCTATGGTTATGACCACGACGACTGGCTTCATACTCCTCTCATTTCTCCTGATGCAAATATTGACTTAACAACTGAGCAAATAGAAGAGACCTTGAAATACTTCCGTAAGTCAAAAATTTATAAATTTTACTGAGGAACAAGTAAAACAGTGCTATTTTTGTTGCTGTCACTCAAGTACGTATGGAATTCTATTACAGTTGTGAAAAGCAAGAGAACTGTTGGTCTCTTTATGTTTGTTATGTTGGTTAGAAAAGAAAGGAAATAATCAAACCCAGTGGTTACATTGTAGTCTGCATGTGTACCTCTCCACATTATCAAACACTGGTGAAACTACAATACTTCATTTTGCTTGTGATCTCTCTGACAAGAGGCTGAAATCTCAGCATCTATCAAATGTAGGAAGCTCAGACCTGTTGCCTTATTTGCGTTTTTTGAGAGTATCCTCTGGCACATGGCAGTGTTTTACTGTATGCCAGCATCACAAGATGATATCAAATCAGTTTTCTGCAACTTGAGTTTCTAAGAGAGACTTGTGAAGAACCAAACACTGAGCATGTAGTGAAGATAGTTTGCCCTCTCATTCTTTCTTCTGTTCATATTCATACAACTGTACAGAAAGGGACCCTTTTTTGCCAGGAGAGAAAGCTTGTGGTGTTGTACTACTGCATTTTTCATTCTTTTGTTTGACCCTGAAGATCTTTTTATTATGGTGAGTGGATTCATATCTGCAGTCTTCCACTGTGAGTGTTGACTTAGCTATGGAAGAAGACACAAGATGCCTGTGATTCATCCTCTAGTTGCTCATTATTCATTTAACTTGTGATTAAATGATTCTTCCTTTTTCTTGTCCCCCATGGTTTCACTTGAAAATGCAGTTCTGTTGCACTTCTGAATGTGTTGCATGTTAAAATAGTCTGCAGAGCATCATACCTGTAGGTGACGTACTAAAGCTGTAGTAGTTAGACTTGCACAGTGGTGGATTCACCTAAATTGCAGTGGTAGGTAGATATAGGCAGAGTTACTGAGGCACTGTGTTGCTCAGAAGGGATGAGTTACAAGGCTCAACACAAACCTTTAGAAATATGACTTTGTTGTATTGTGATGCACCTGGAGAATTCACTTTGTAATTTTATAAGCATTATGAATACAAAGAACTATGGAATCAATTGATGCTTGTTTTCTTGTTTCATAACAGACCTTTAATGCAGTTGTAATGATGGCAGTAATTGGCTTACAGAGACTTTTCTTTGAAAAGTGTGCTTACCAAAATCTGTAGTAATGGGATTAATGCTGTCTCACCCTTAAGGTGGTCTGTGCAGAGGGACTGTTGCATTAAGCACAGGAAAGATGCTTCGTGGGAGTGTCCCAAGTCTCCAACCTAAGATGCTTGTGGGATGTGTCACCTGTAATGGTGCACGGCTGTTGGGAATGAGCACTTAATGAAGCTACGTGCATCAGAGAAATCGGATAGCAGGAGCTGTCTGAAACTGTGCGTACTTAAACAATTTTATCCAGCATTTAGCTTATCAGCCTGACTGCAATCTTTGCCATATGCTGTGATTTGAGAAATTCATCCAATGAAATGGCTTGAAGGAAGAAAATGTGGTGTTTTCTCCTTTCATTGGAAATTGACTGTGTACAGAGAAGGAACTAAGCAAGGAGAACTTCTGAAAGAAAGTTTGTTGCTTAATGCTTATGTGCAGGCATCTGTACGTAGGTCATGGTTGAAGAAGTTGAAAATAAGCAAAATTAAATTAAGCTCTAGATTGATAACCTTGGAGCTTGATTCTACCCTTGTTCAGTTGTTATATAATGCGTCTATACATGAGTGCAAGGTCATAAAACTTGGGCATGCTTGGAAGTTATGGTACTGAGTGTAATAACCATTGCTTTCTGAAAGATTAACCATCAAAATAAAAATATTATGCTAAGTAAATTGGTGCAAAAGTGAATTGTACCATTATCACTCTGCAGAGTGTTTTCCAGGGTGTGACTTCTGGCACTGTGACTCATTTTCAGTGCTGCAACCAAGGCACTCCTTCTGTACATGTTTAGTTTGTTTAAAAAACCTTGGTGAGGGCGGTGAACAAATACTGTAACTTGTAGACAAGAAAGCGTTAAGACAATCTTACAGATTTCCACTTTATTTGAAGCAGTATCCTTATGATCTAAGAGTTCTATGGATATAGTTATATTTCATAAATGACAAAAGTGAAATTTACAGTCTGTCAGGGACTTTAAGTGAAGGAAGAATTAATTAATTGTACTGCACCAGAAAAGGATTTCCTGCAAAATATATACTATTATAAGTATTAAAATGTACTGTATGTACAGATGGTTGCTATGCCTTTCTCAGGCTTTTTAGAAACACTAAGATGAGTAAAATGTAACTGATATTAAAACTTGAGCTTCTGAAGAATGTTTTTGGTTAGGAAACGAAATCTTTTCATTGCTTATGGTTCTTGGTACCGCAGTATCGATCAGTTTCGAAAACACGATGTATTATGAGTAGTTAAGAAGTCAGGAGGGAGGGATATGGTGTGGCTTTATTCAGGAAATGTTCACAGACTGAGCGATGTTGCATGGAGATGGGAATGTTTGAGCAGGTTTTAATATATGCAAATACTGTGCGTTATTAATACATGCAAATCTGTGTTTTGAAAGACTTCCTGCTCTATTTGTAGAGAGTTTATCAGGAAGAGCGACATTTTGGTACCTGGTCTCTCACCGCACCAGTTAAAGTGTAACTACTTAGTTTGGAAATAGTCTGAGTAACAACTCAATTGTGACAGTCTTGCAGTGTAACTCATTGTTTTAATAACGTTCAGATACCTACAGTGAACTGCTGGAATTAGGCAAGGGGAACGCTTCTGTTTTTCCACTGGTTAAAATGACAGTGGAGTTTTTGCTTGCTTGTTTGCTTGCTTGTTTTTGGCAGTAATTGAGTTTTTTTCAGCTTTTTTCCTTCTTTCTACTGGAGGATTTGAACACACTTGTGGCCAGTTACCGTACTCAGTGACTCTTTAAGCTCTCTCTTGGTTGTAATCTGTCCTGACTCAATTTTTAAGTTTTGAACAAGATAGATATCTGAACTGTTGAACCTCAGTACTGGATTAATTAAAAATACTTTGAGGCCCACAGCAGTAGGAAAGTAGGGTGACCTACTATATAATATTGCCTTTTTATATAATATATTATACACACGCAATAAGTGTATATGATATGCATGTGTTGATGCACAATTGGATTTGTAGTTATTCTTTTGAAAGAACTTTGAAATATAGTGACCGAATTTCAAATCTCTACCCAAAATGAAAATAGTTCCTTCAGTGCGTTTTTGGTTAAGTCTTGCAAAGTGCCCTGAAGCTGGTAAAGATCTGGCTATCTCAAGCCTCATAAGTAAGCTGGTTCTGTAAATGAATGCCTCCTAGAGTATACTGTTGTCTTCAGTTGTTCCCACTTCAGAATGGCAGAAGCTCACTTGTCAAAAAGGTGATAGGAAAGGCATCAATTGATCTGCAACCCCAAACTAAATTTTTAAGCTCAGTTGTTAAGTCTAATACTCCATGGACTATCTCTGGGAACTGTACTTCCAAAAAAAAAAGAAAAGGAAAAAACACCTTGCTTTTTAAAATTTCATTTGTATAATTTGTGAATTATAGTACATAATTTTTTTTTTACTAGGTACATGCATGTCTATTTTTCACATTCTGTAATTCATTCTCATTATCCAGCTTGTATTCCCCTTTTCTATAAAACAGGCTTGATACTAGGAAACTTATGCTGCTACCTACTTATTCAGCCCCAATTTTTCATTTCTGAACAACATAATAAGGGAAATTAGATGGTTGTTTTAATAGATTCAGATGTCTCCAAAGGCCGTTACCTGTGAATGAATCTAAATCACATGTAGCGACAGTATTCTCTAGTTTGAGTTCATCTGTGTTTGCGTTTGCTCCCAGGAGATCCATGAGAAATGTAGTTCCAAGAGTGATTCAGCACATCGTGTAACCAGCAGCTGCCTTGCTGTCCTTTGACGTAGAAGCATTGAAGTAATGGAGACGTCTGACAGTTGGGCTAGATGATCTCAGAAAATTTCCCAACCTTGACGATTCTATGATTTAGTGCAGCAAGCCTGATGATTTGGCTTCATTCTCACTGGATATTGGTGTGTGTTTACGTTCTTGTAGGCTTAAATAAATGCTGCATAAGTTGTAATATGAGACAAATTAACGATAATAGTGCTACAGGTCTATAAAATGAGCTAAAATCACTTCTGCCACCTTCAGATTTCTTAAATTGATTGTGATATTTGGATGATATTTAAATCTTTGCAACTGTAGAGTGTAGATTTCTAAAAAAAAATTTCTTGCTTGAAAATTCATGCTGAATTTTGTCATTGTAACTGGTCTGTGCGTGCATGTGAGCTTTGAAGTCTGGGCAAGGAAAATGGAGATTTGATTTTTGAATGATGTGAAAAATGTCATTGTAGTTTTTTGACTGCGTGCTGAGATTGATGTTGATTTATAACTCGCTGGTGGAAATATGGATTTCCCTCTGTGCTGATCCGTAGGTGAGAAGAGTCAACAGTGACTCTAAGCTACATTACTGTGGCTTGTTGGAGTAGATTTTTCAGCCTTCCTCTGGCTTTTTGCCTATGAGGTCCTCAGTCCAATACCTAGCCCCAGAGACTGGCAGTCACAGAGTCAGCTGGAGAACATCACTTGGGATCACGGACACAATGCTCCTTAGCCCTTCTTTGGAGTTAATTTTTGGAGATAGTGGCAAAAAGAGGAATTTTTCTATATCCAATCATTTACATTTATTACCAACTTTGGGGGCAAATTTAAACTATAACCCAGAGTAAACGTTACAAAGAAGTAGTTTTTGAAATGTAACTGGTAGTTGGGAAATGGAGTCTTCACGCTTGAATGAAGATAACTTTTGGAAGGAAAGGACTAATTAGTGCATTAGAGCTGCAGCCTTTGTCATTATTTTCCCTACCCAATGAACAAAATAAAGCTGATCTGACCCTAAAGCATAATCAGATAAATAAATGTCGTCTTGCCAGTCTCATTATTAATAATTCTTGAGGCAGAATGACTCTCATGATGGTTTAAAATGTGCTGTGTGTGATGTAACAAAGCAACATTCCATCTCCCTGCCCTCTGATTAGGGGCAATCAAGCACCCTTCTCGGCTGGTGCTAGAGAGAAGTCTACGTACGAGCCAGACTTTTGCACAGCTTCCAGACTGTAGCAGACAGGTAATGAACGGATGCAGCAGTTCATGCCTGAGTTCTGCCTTGGGAGCTCTTGAATATTCTGAGGTCAGGGACCAGGACCATCCAGGGACTCGTGAAATCCTGCTGAGAAATGTGAGGGTGCCTGCTGCTTCCAGATGAGGGCAAGGTAAGGGGAGACACAGGTGTGGGCCTGAGGAAAGCTCAGGCACAGTCAACTGCTCTTAACCCGGGAGTGCTGGGTCTCTTGTTGGGAGGGTCAAACATTTTTTTTGCTAGTACCAGGGGAAAGGCCTGTGTAACAGCCAGGTGTGGAGAATTGCTCCCAGCGATGGCCAACAGACATGGCCTTTTGTGCAAAAGGGTGCAAAGAAGACGTCTTCATCTGAGTTCAGATGCAGCAATGGATGTGCCACAGTGCATGTTTCCCAGTGGGCATTGGAATAGCTGTCTGCCGGGGCAGAGGCTGTGATGCAGGTGAAGCTTCAGACTGTGGCTGCAGCCCTGCAAGACCCAGGCTGCAGGAGGTGTGCTTTGCTGAAGGGCCGTTTCATCAAGTGGAGATGGTGAGAGGAAGTCTGTAGCATCAGGGAGTTCAAAAGATACAATCTGGAAGTAATTGGCTGAATGTTGTGCTGCCATTCAGAAGGACCTTGACAAGCTGGAGCAATTGCATGAGATGAGGCTCGTGTAATTCAACAAAAGAAAGTGCCAAGTCCTGCACCTGGAGAGGAACAACCTGAGGCAACAGGACATGCTGAGTGACCAGCTGGAAAGCAGTCTCACAGAAAAGGACCTGGGGTCTCAGTGGACTCCAAGTTAATAGTGAGCCAGCAGCATGCCCTTGCAGCAAATGAAGTGAACATTGTCCTAGGCTGCATTAGATGGAGTGTTGCCAGTAGGCTGATGGAGGTGATCCTTTCCCTCTGCCTCAACACTGGTTGAGCACTAGGAGCAGATCTGAGCTCCCTGGTTCTGTATTTCTTGAGTGTAATACAACTTGCATTCCTTTCCTCTCCCGTGAAGCTGCAGTTGTGGCTGTCAGCGGGTTTTCCTCTTGCTAGAAAAATAAGTCATCGCCATGTTACTGTAATATTTTTGTCTGTCCAGTCAAGCGTGCCATTAAGCTCAACTTCATTTTACGAATGTTTTTGCTCTCTCCAGGAAAAATACAACTACAAGAAAATAGAAATTTAGTTTATTTCTAGATGGTAAACAGTTTACAACGTCAGTTTATTTAACACTTGACTTATTCTGGATATGTGTGTGTATTTGAGTGTTGTCTTAAAATGTGGCATCTCAAGGAAATGATTAGGTCTTGCCATCATGGTCTCACCGTATTTAAGCATGACTGGTGATGCCTTAATCAACAATGAAAACTGACCAGTTTTGCAGGTAGGTGTCTGAAGAAGGCATAAATTTTGATTTCATACAAATGCAAATGTATTACTCTTCAAGAATCATTCGGGGGAAGGGAGAAGCAATCCTGTCATGTGGAAAATAGGTTTTTGTCCTTAAGTAACTGAATCTGTCTGCTGTTGTCTCAGATTTAATTGTCTTGTTTCAGTGGGAGAACGCTTAAAATCTCTGTGTCAGAAGTCTTTTGACTGTACCAGGTGAGGTCATTATGCTCTTATGGTGTTCAGAAGGGAACAGAAGAAGTGTCTCTACACATAGAAGTGTCTCTATGTTTAGAAAGTACCTGTACCATATTGAAGCCCTGGACAGTAATCACTTTTTGGCTAAGAGAAGTGATCAAATCTGAAACACTTTCTTTTAAAAAAAAATACTGGTTCTGAAAGCTGCTGGTACAAGGCTTTCGCTGCTCTGGTTCCGCTCTTTACAGGTTAAGCGAGCCACCATGACTTCTTACTTAAGCAACTTACTGCATTGGAAAAGATCTCTATCCTAAGCTTCAGAGTTGTTTGTTCTTAATAAATGGGCATTCATAGAATGACTCTGACTCTGTGTTCATTTAGAAGGTGAAATGCAAGTAACTGTTCATTTCAGTAAATGAGATCCCAACTTAGAAATAACAGTATGCCAGCCTTGAAAATCAGTTATGCTTTTAAATTTGCTCTGCTTTCCCATTAAATTCTCTTTAATAACGTAAAACATAAAAAAAAGAAAAAGAAAAGCAGTTTGAAAATGTCAACTTGCAAAGTAACTATTGTGGCAAAGCTTGATTAGCAACAATACACACTGCATAATTGTGGACTGCACAGCATTTCCTCTGGGAGAAAGGACTCCATCTGATGTTAGTGGGATGAGTAACTTTATCTTGAGTGTTGGTGGCTCTAGAAAATAATGAAAGGATATAGCGTTTAGTTATCTGAACGTCCTGATGTGGTGCTAGAACCAAGAGAAGAAATGTGTCCTGGAGGTAATTAAGTGGGAGCTAATACACTGTTGTAGCCACCATGGAAACACTGCATCCAACTCTCATGTTCACTTTCAAAAGATCCTCCCACAATTGGGAAAGGTTTGGAGAAGGCTGGGAATGACTAAGCGTGGGAAAGCACAATTGATAGTGAGATTTGAGGTACAGATATTTGAATACTTTCCTTGCCAAGAGAGGTGACGGAGTGCTGCTTTGCCCCCTAGCAATAGTTTGCCGCCTTCTTGAGCGTGCTGTTACAACTTTCCTGAGAGGCAGTTGAGATAGTTGAGATTGGATAGTTGAGATAGTTAAGTTGGATAGTCGAGATTATCATTGTCAAATATTCTTTTTAAAGAAGGGAAAGGATTTTTATAGTTTTGTAACCTCATTAATTTGGACAGTTCAGTTTAGTGTTGGCCTATGGTCCAGATTCATTACAGCAAAAGGGGAGGAGAGAGCTCATGAACTTTGCAAGCCAACTTTTCTGCCTAAATATACCCCTTTCTACTGCAAACTCGAGCGCTCAGCCAATTTAGCATATCAAAGTTGGCTACCAGAATTCTTGGAATTCTCTGTTGGTTTGTATATTTTGCTCTCTGGAAAACAAATAAAAGTTTATTGGTTTTGCTTAAACCAAACATGGAAAAATGGCACAAAACCTGGTACCTGGAACGGAAGGCCTAATGATTGTCCATGTTTGGATTTGGAATCGGAAAAGTGATGTTCCTTATAATCACAAATCTATTATCTGAAATGTTTCCTAAGCTCAATTATCTGATTAAGTATTAGTCAAATGCAGTGTTACAGTACGGAGATTTGAATACAAAGGGGTTTAATGTTTGTAGAAGCAGTCTACCAGAAAAATGTGCTATTGTGGTAGTTTTCATGTAAGGAGTACCTGATGCATGAGTAAAACTGGGACTACAGAAACTTTAAAGATGTTTCTGCAGACCTACAGTTGCTTTGTTGGTCTGATCAGGCTTTCATATCCAACCCAACAACCCTTCCAGCCTGTCTCTTGTATAGCTGCAATTCTCAATCGTATAGCTACAATTTCTCATGTAATTGAAGGGCTACTTGCATGTGGATGCCTGGATGTATAGCATTCTGACTGTCCAGGGTTTCTGTCTTTGGGCTGGGAAGATGATGCACCTATCCCCATCTTTCTATGTCTCTTGATGGCTTCTAAAAATGTTTGACTGCACTAGTGGTTTTCTCCACAAAAAGATAATGCCTTTCTGGATTATACCAGTATGTTTGCTATTAGCTCTATAGAAAAATACTAATACAATTGAAAACAAAAACCATCACAAAAAGAAAAAGAAAAAAACACACCCCCCAGAACCCCACCCAAAAAACAACCAACCAAACAAAAAAGAACAAACAAAAAACCCAACACCAAAACTCACCAAAAGCCCATCCCGCCTTGAACTGTTTTTATCCTCTCTTACTGAAGTATGTGTGTTGAGGGGAGGGGAAGGGGAGTGAGAAGAAAATTCCAGTGTATTAAAGATCTCCTTTATTTAAAGTGTCAGGAAATTAGAAAGGAGAGAGTCCCTGCAGCAATTTTGATCTGGTAGCCAGCGTCCGCTCTTCATATTTTAAATGCAAATTTAATAGCATTACCAACCTTAAATTACCTTTTAGACAAAAATAATGCAAGTGGAACAAATTTCTTGTATGCAGAGCGATTGAGTTAATGTTGCCACAGAAACCTTTATTTTGCTCTGACACTATTTTAACGGTGTAGCCTTAACTGCACTTCACAGCATATCCTGCTCTTGTGAATGTGCAGAACTGAAATTCTGTAAGGCTGAGCTAGAGCTGGAGTGCCTCTTCACGTTCCTCTATGTCAAGATGGCCTGCCCAGGTTGATTGCGTTTGGCAAAAACGTTCAATGTATTCAAAATATTAATTATTTTTTCAGAGATAACCTTTGCATGTCCAGAATGTGTTAGTGGCTTTTATATAATCCATCATTATTTACTACCCTGAAATTCACGTACAATTATTTTGTTGCTTTCCCGTCAATATTGAGTGTAGCGTGTAAAATAATCTGATCAGCAGTATGAAGCCAAAAATAACATTTGTTTTTCAGAGCCTTGTAATCTCTCAGCGTGCATCTTGATTTCAGGAGGACTAAAGTTAGCTCGATGCAAAAAATAATGGCTGGTGTAGGCTCTGTCAGGAAATGAAAGTGATTTTTGTGCCTTTCCTTTGTAAGACTAGAAGCTACTGGGGCATGAAGATTTCCTGGCTCCTGGTTGGTGTGGAGTAGCAGGAGCTGAAGACAGCAGCCTTCCTTCTGGCAGCCCCAGCTGAGGGTGCAGGCCATTTGTTCAATTCTTGTTGGTTTTCTATTTTTATATCCTGTCAATGGGAGCGAGGTGCCAGTAGATGGTTTGATTAAGGCTGTGCTTCTTTGTTTTGAGGTAGCCTCCCAAGAACGGCAGCGCTTTCAACCTAGAGCAGTGTGGCCAACTTCGCTCGGGTATTACAGCAGCTGAGCTGTCTACCAGCAATAAATGAAACAGAGATACTGGATCTCCTCATCTGGAGCCAGGCTGGTCCCTCACTGCAGGAGAGCTGCAGGTCACAATCCCAGGCAACTGTGACTGGGCTGGGAAGGAGGAGGAATGATGACAAACAGGGCCATTATTAAGAGTAAGGCTAGGAAAAAAAAAACAACAAAAAAAAACCAACAAAACAGGGGTTTAGGTAAATTTTTTCCTAGAGTGCTCCACCCAGGAAGATCTCACAGGTGTGAGGAGGAGTTCTATTTGCAGAGGAGCTCAAATACTTCAGTCTCTGTGAACCTTTGAAGTTCACAGTGGTCTATCTAGGAAGTTAAAAATAAGTATTTTCAGTCATGAAAAAAGTTCAAAGAACCTTAGTCTGTGGCAATTGAACAAATGAAGTAAAAAGTCAGAGATCCTGGAACTACAGAACCACAGCTTGGCTGAGATTGGCAGGGACCTCTGGAGTCACCTAGTCCAACCCCTGCTCCAGCAGGGCCACCCAGAGCAGAGTGCTCAGACCCATGTCCAGGCAGAGAGGAGACCCCACAGCTCCTCTGTGCTGCCTCTGCCAGTGCTCTTGTCACCTGCGCAGCACAGAAGTGCTGCCTGGTGTTCAGAGGGAACCTCCTGTGCTTCAGTTTGTGCCCACAGCCTCTTGTCCTGGCACTGGGCACCACTGGAAGGAGCTGTGTCCTCTGTCCATCCTTCTTTCAAGGGCTTACCAACATTGATGAGATCCCCCTGGGCCTTCTCTTCTCCAGGCTGAGCAGTCCCAGCTCTCTGAGCCTCTCCTCACATGAAACATGCTTCAGTTCCTTAACTGTCTTAGCTGGAATCTCTCTAATTTGTCCATGTCTCTCTCATACTGGGGAGCCCAGAACTGGACCAAGTACTCCTGGTAGCCTCATCAAGATTAGGTAGAATCCTGCGCACATTGCCAAAGAGGTTTCTGTATTGTAGGAGATGAAGACAGTGCTTTATTTATTCATTTTCAGACTTAGAAATACATTATTTTCTGGTGAAATTATGTACTTGCAATCAAAGGCGTCTTTGAGTTTGGCCATGTGCTTGAACTTTCAAGATGGGTGAGCAACATAACTCATTGCCACCAACTGCTGGCATAGAGTGTGAACAAATTGTTTAGTCCGTGATTCAGCAATCAATACGTAAAAGGATGTGATAATTTCTAAGCTCCAAGTTACTGCAGTGGTAATTACTTACACCACTAAAGCTGAAACGCTAATGTGGTCATGCAGCTTATGTATTTTCCTCTGTATTGATTGACAATTCCTTAGTTTTTTTTTTCCTATTACTGTAAAACTAAATGGTACCAGTCAAGGAGTAGCGTAAACAGTGACAATCTAGAAAAGATATGAGTGAAGGGAACTTAATAGAAATCTTGTATGAATGAACTAGAAACGAGAGATAAGGAGTGTTCAGATTCACTGAGAGGGAGGTAAGACACTGGCACAGGCTGCCCAGAGAAGCTGTGGATCCCGGGAGGGGGATGAACACCTGGAGATGTTCAAGGCCAGGTTGGATGGGGCCCTGGGCAGCCTGATGTAGTGGGTGGCAGCCCTGCCCACAGCAGGGAAACTGGAGCCAGATGATCTTTAAAGTCCATTCCAACCCAAGCTGTGGTTTGATCATTTTCAGAGCTGGAGGCATAATTTGAAAACAAAAGATGGTAGTTACTTAGATCATGCACAGCAGGTGTGTGGATCCTTGCAAGAGAATGTTAGAGATGCTAAAAACGTGTCCGGGCTCAAGAACAGATGGACTATGTACTTTGAGAATTGCCAAGAGTAGAAATTATATCTGTGTCAGGCTGCCTTCAAAGCTGGAAAAAGTTGAGCTTGGGAGGGCAGCTAAGGGAAGCATTGTCCAGGTCTCCCTTCTCTGCTCATGGCTGTTCCTGTGGATGGAGTCCTGGGCAAGACAGACACTCAAAGGCCTGACACCAGTATGGCTTACCTTGTGTTAATAACGTGAATTACAGCTTAATCTATCTCCATGCTTCTACCAGTGTTCACAGAGTAAAAGTCCATTCCAGAAAGGAGAAATGAGTTAAGAGCAAAACAAAGTGAATCTAAATCCCCTGGCATCTGTACCTGTACAGTTGAGATGTGGTTTTTGAATGGCTGTGCTTGATGATGATGATTTAAGGCAATCTGTTCCTCAGATTCTCTCCTAATAGCTCAAAGGCATTAGGTGCTGCATAAGTAAAGTCTTTTGTTTTGTTTCCTAAACATTGAGCACAAACATTAAGCTATTCTGCTTGAAGACCTTATGTATTTTTAGGAAGAGTGGTGAAAATTCATCCAAACCCCTTGGTTTCAGCTATGAAGCTTTGGTTCTTAAAATAGGAAAAAATGGGTCAGTGGTTCATGGAGAAGGCAAAAGGCAGAAGCAGATTAGCTTTATTGCGAGGAGAAATGTGTTGCTCTAGCCATTTTTCTCCTTATTTCCTTTTGTGTTTGCTACTTTTGCAGTAACAGTGTCCATGAGGGATATATCAGCCCAGAATAATGTAGCAAAGCAATGATGTTCCATTTTCCATGGGGAAGGCAGGCTTTTATCAGTGCATGTGGGGGAGAGTGGTAATGGACTAGTTTTCCATTATTAATGTACTGCATGTACCTGGTGAATTGCGATGGCATGATGCTATTCAGAGAGCAGTCAGCAGAGAACTGGATCATCTTTCTGCGCAGGGATTTTTCTCTCCAGCATGGAGGAGCACTTCTAGTCTGTAAAGCCAGAAGCAGCAAAATGCATTCTCTGCATCTCCACATCTCTTCTGGAGCTGGCTCATCTCCATGGCAACTCGTTAGACTGAAGGAGATGTGGAGCCTGGGGAGGGATGGGTTAGAGACATCCGGGCGGTGGTGTGTGCCCCCACGTCAGCGAATCCGCTCCTTGATAGGGCGAGCCGGGCAACACCCAGCCGAGGCTGCTGTGCAGAGCTGCTCTATTACAGCAGCTGCCAGGGCATCTGCTTTAGAAATCTCCCTTCTGCATCCTTCCATCTATCTATTTTTTTTTTTTTCTCAAAAAATTACACCCCGTCCTCCCCCTCCTCTTAATTTAGTTGCAGCCTCATTGAAGATGTGCGGCTCATTTTTGGCTTCCTGTGAGCTTCCTTCTGATGTGCCATTTTGCACAGGCAGGAAGGCATGGCTGCATTTCACTTGACCTTAGCAGCGAAGTGCAGTCTCGTCTGTTGCTGAAGGATACTGACTATGCAGAAATTTATTGAAGCAGATTATTATGAACTGGACTGGTATTATGAAGAATGCACAGATGGTAAATCTTTTTTATTCGTCTCTTGGTACAGAATCTGAAGCTTGTAAGGCTGGAGCACTGTTAGTAAATGGTTTTAAAAATGAAGTACCTTGAAAAAGGCAACACCTTGGTGTGGCAGAGATGCCTGCATCTCTGGTGCACCTCATCATCTCTTCTGAGCACGCTGCAAGAGACTGCTATGTGGCTTTATCCATTTCTAAGGGAGTGGCAGAGGGACATGTGAATGCTCCTTGGGCAGGGGGAGGAATAGTGGAAACGCTAGCTGTATGTATAATAATTGAGCTGGGTTTGTGTATCCTTACTGTAAGATTCTCTGTTGGTTTGTGGTTTAAGTCTTTGTGTTTCTCTGCAGTACCAGAATAATGTCATATCTATATATTTAATGTGTTCATAGGCAGTACATGTTTTCTCTCTGGCTATTCATCCATGAAAAGACATTTAAAATGTGGCTTCTTAAAACTGTGGAGGTTTGCTTTTGAAACTGAAAAAATTAGACTGTGGCAAGCATGGTCTTCTGAGTCTCCTGTGGTCTCTCTGCTGTTTGCCTGGGTGATTGGCTCTTTATCAGAGGGCTGAATATTTTTATCAGACTTCTGATAGAAGGCACGTGAAGAAGGATGAGGAACATCTGGAATTGCACTGTCTGCAGAGTGGAAAAAATCAGGATTTTGTTCATCAATGGCACTCAGTGGTAACCTGTAAAACAGCGTGCAGTCTTTGGGAAGGCAATAGCTGTATTTAGATTTTATTCTGGTTGGGGACCTTGGCTTAAACGAGGCAAGCCCAAGTTCTCAGTGAAGCAAAGAACAGAAAGCAGTAAGGAGTGTAGTCCTGGGGGGCTGTGGGTTGTATGGATAGGGTGCAGAAAGATATTTCATGGTGCTTTGGTAAGTGTCAGAGGGGACGAGAATGGAAAAGATGTGTGACAGGACTTGAATGGGTTATTGTGGTCTTGCAAGTGGCGTGTGCCTTCATTTGTTTCTCTGCACTGGGCTTTGGAAGTGCATGCAGTGTCAGGAGGTTGTTAAACTTGAACTTCACTTACATTTCAATGATTATCCCTGTCCAGGTGTTCAAAGAGCAAAGGTGCATATTTATTTGGAAGGTCTGACTACTTATAATAGGACTGAATCCATTATGTAACTTTTATCCCTCTCGGTTTAGCCCTGGTAAATACAACAGCATCTGATTAAGCTGTGTGATGTAACAGGCTGGGTTGGCCTGCTTTTGGAAGCTTAAGAAATACGACAGTTGTACTGTCACTAAAAACTGTAGCTGACATTTTTCCAGGTTGAAGACAGAAAGCCTTCTTTTTATCTTTTTTTTTGTGATCCTTTGTCTGGTCTGAGTGTCGTTATGCAGAAGCGTGGCTTGTCTGAATGTGTGAGCTAAGAGCTCCTTTGCTCATCAACTTGGTGATAAGGCGTGTGCTGCCATGGGAGTTCCGCAGCAGTGGAACACGCAACAGGTATTGGGCAAGCACTGAAATATCCCGTGGGATCAGGGCCTCGAGCACCACAGCGATTGGTCTCATTCTGGGCTGACAAGTTTTCCTGTGAGCACCGAGCCCCCACTCAGCATCCACCTTCCGGGAGCTGAGATCTCCTCCAGAAAGTCGGGCAGAGCTTGTGCAGGGTGCTTGGGAGAGAGACCTCTCTGAGACAGCGGGGCTGAGCGTCTGACAGAGAAAAATCTCTCCTGTGGGTAAGCCTTAATGCTGCTTTATTTTTTTTATTAAAATATTCCTTTTGAACGGGATGGAATGATAGTGCTGTCAGTCCTGTGTCAGCCTCTTAGGTGAGTGTCAGTCTCAAGGTTTAATGGAATTTCATGGTTTTTAGCAGTCTTCTGCTTCTCCCAGTTGAAGTGTGTGAGAGAGAAAGAGAAGAGGATTTGAGAGGTGTGGTGGAAGCTCCTTGGCCTTTGGTACTGGCATTTTAATTTGGATTTAAAATAGCACCAGCATTTCCTGTTGATGGAGTAAGGTATTCTGATTGTGGTGGCTGACGAAGGGCATCTTAAGAGCATAGTAGAAAATGGAGCTTTTACAGAAACCTCAAGCATGTGGTGTCTTGTGAGATGTCTCTGTTTGGTTTTTCTGCCACGTATTCGTTGATATGAGAGTCATTTGCCCAAGACTCCATTTGTATTCTGTGGAGTGACAGGCAGCTGCAGCTCAGCCGACCTGCTCTGAATATCTATTTTAAGACAAGATGAAACATAGTTAGAGAGCTTATTTCTCTGCTATACACGGACTCTGGAGCTCAGAAGTGTGACTACTTTCTATCATGAATCCTACCCAGTTTACCAGTTCTGGTAAATACAGCATGGGACGAGTCAGTGATGCACTGAAACTAATAGAAAACCTCACAAGAGGTGGTCCTACAGAATTATTTTTTCTGATGAAAAATTGACTCTTTGTAAAAACTGATGGGACTTGGATTTCCATTTAAAAGGTGTGATTTCATGTTAACAATTGCTTTAGCTGTGTATGGTTTCTTGTTCTTTCATAATCGTTCCATAATTACACTGGCATAGAAGGCTTTAGCACTATTGTTTGACTCAATAGGAAGTGATTCTGTCTCTTAGCTCAGATTTAATGAACTTCTGTATGGATTGGCATAGTAATGATGTCTTCAACTTGCATGTGGTGGCAGTAATTTTTTTTAATACCTTGCAAAAGCTAATGGACAAATGCTCAAAATCGACAGCTTACGAAATCTTTCAGGACTCTCCAGGGTTGAAATAATGAAGTAATCCCTTTATGTAATGTCCATTACAGAGTTTATTTTTGGTAAGAGTAAATGGAATTAGACAATAAAGTGAATATTGGATCACCGGTGTTAACTAACATTACAGTAAATTGAAACCTACGTGAAGGAGAAATAATGCACTGTGTTTCTTAGATACATTTTCCAGTATAACGTTTTTGTATGGTGTGAGTGATAGCTGTCACCTTATTTGACATTAATGAAGCCCATGGTAAAGGGCAAAGGTGGAATGGGGAGTGGAAAGAGCTGCGTGTGCATTGGAAAACAGCTACTTTCATAGCAATGTTCAAGATGGACCGCACTAATGATAAAAGAGGAAAAGGTGAGACCTTTGCAGGCTTGTACCATAAAAGATAACAGTATGAAGTTCAACAAAGCCAAGTGCAAGGTCCTGCACCTGGGTCGNGGGGCCTACAGGAAAGCTGGGGAGGGGCTTTTTACAAGGATAGATAATGACAGGACAAGGGGTAATGGCTATAAACTGGAAGAGGGTAGATTTAGGCTAGATAGAAGGAAGAAATTCTTCACTGTGAGGGTGGTGAGACACTGGAACAGGTTGCCCAGAGAAGCTGTGGATGCCCCCTCCCTGGAAGTATTCAAAGCCAGGCTGGATGGGGCTCTGGGCAACCTGGTCTAGTGGGAGGTGTCCTTGCCCATGGCAAGGGGGTTGGAACAAGATGATCTCTAAGGTCCCTTCCAACCTGAACCATTCTGTGATTCTATGATAGTATAAAAATCTAGGTTCATCTAGGTTTTTTGTTTGTTTGTTTGTTGTTTTTTAAAGAGGAAAAATTGATTCTTAAGCAACACACAACACAACTTAGGTGAAAAAAATGCAAAAAACCAAAAAAACAAGCAAATGAAAAAAACAACCCACAAACTCCTGTACAGAAGATAAGCAGGTAAGTACATACCTGTATAAGTCTGTATGAATAACCTTCTCCCCTTGCCTCACTCTGGGGCCAGTCTCCTCCACCTTCTCAATGAGCAATGCAAGAGAAATTGGGGTTGACTATGGAACAAGTAATTTTTCTTGTGGTTTTATTCATTACTCGTTTATTTCCAGCTAAACAAATCCACTTTAATGCCTGAAAGTTCACTGCCTTCAATTCCAGATGACTTTGTGTGTAATTGCCTCTTTCCTTTTCCTTTTGTTGTCCATAAGTTTCAGCAATTGCTTTTAGAGAAAATAGAAAACAGCATCTTACCATTTTCTCTTTTTCCCCTCCCTGCAGTCTCACCATGTCTCCCATTTGTCTCACGCCAAAGCTTCTGTCTTCTAATGCGTTTGCCTGAGTGGCTTCATATCACTTTCATGGTTCTTCTGGCACTTCCTGTTCTGCTTTTGCTCTTCACTGTACCTTTTAACTCCTACCTGTACTTGCCTCCTGCTCATACTGAAATATTTTCATCTCTTGTTCAGTCTGCAGATACAGTTTGGAACTCCTCTCTTCTGTTCTCCATTCCATTGAAGCTATTATCAACAAGTTCCTGAACTTTCTCTTTTGCTGAGCAATAACTGACAGAGCTGATGTTTTTTCTCCTTGACCTGTCAGCACAGTTACTTATTCCTGTCTTGCTTATATCTGTGCGCTTTTGCAAATGTGAGACAGTGTCCTAGTTCTCTGTCCTTTGTGGGTGTTCCTTGTTTTTTTTTTGATCGCTGCTTAAAGCAGCATTTGGAGAAGATTTCCTATTCTCTGCTGCAGTTCTGAGTGTTCTTGGATCTCCATGGTTCTTTCTCTGTGCACCTCAGTGTTATAGGTAACCTCACAAACATGTCTGCCAGCTCTGTGGGTGGCACAGTCAACCTTTTTACTTGAAATACGCCTTGACACTTTCTCATAACAGGGATTGGCTGATAACTGGGCATTTCTGACGAGACCTTCTCTCCCTCGTACCTTGGCATCTTTTGTCTCCATGCCTGTGGGCATGGTAACTCTGGTGTTGCTCTGGATGTCAACTGTGGGCATGCCATCTACACCTGTGCATGCTTTACAGACACTTTTAGCACATAGTCTTGGAAACAGCCCTTTTTTCCTAGGTATGTGTCTTAAATTCTCATTCAGGTTGTTCTTGTTTTTGCTCCTTCATCCTTCATCTCCATACTTGATAAATATGGTTGAATCGTGCTTATATTCATACAATCGATATAATTTTTCCAGTTTTCTGCTTTTGCCATGTCACTTCTTTTTCTTTATTCCTCCTTTGACTCTATGTCCAGTTAAACCTAAGCTGCTGCTACTCATATGTTGTCTTTAAATAGCTTATTATTTCAGTAGAGAAGTATGATTTCCTCTTGAGTCTGCTCAAGTGCTTGATTTCCAGATAAGCTCTTTCCCATGTCAGCCCATTTTTTATTCTTTCTGGAAAAGTAACATGCTGTCCTTTTGGCTGAATGATAGCAGATAAATCGGGTGGGCTTTTAAAGAGTGGGAGATGCACAAGATGTACAAATGTACATTTTTGCAAAAACAAGGCAGAAATCTGTGAACATTTGAACAGTCTAACTTTGCTTGACTGTATGTCTTAATAGAAAGCAGATTTTCAGTGACCAATGTATCCCCCCTCCCTGAAAAACCCACCCCTAAACACCCATGTTTCTTCATTACTGTGTTTTGAAATCTAGGCGCTGCTGTTTTGGCCACAGTTTTTAGTACTTGCTTGCTTACAGAGAAGCTTTTTGTTCTAAATACAGCATTGTTACTACTGATTAATTGCAGTGATTATGTGCAAAAGCCTAGATACTTTTATTGATGAAGGAAGTTAGAGTGTTTTGAGTACACTGGAGTTGCATGAAGTAATGAGTCAGGATAAGAGGGTTATTTGCTTTGTGTCCAGCCTCACCCTTCTCAAGCTGACTCTGGGTTTGTTTCCTTTTCTGTTGCAAAGTTACCGAAGGTAAGGTCTGTACCTTAGTGCAGGCATTGTATGAGAAGTGTGCACGTGTGTTTCAGGCATGCTCATTTAGCAAGCTGCCTGAAAGGGGATAAATGTCTTCAGCAACTAACACAGAGTGAAGCAGCCTATGTGCTGGGTTCCCTACAGCTAATATGTCAAATTTACTTTGCAGTGACAGCCCCTGAAAGTGTTCCAGTATGCTCTTTAAGTCCTTCAGTCTGTGTTTACAGGAAATATTAAAAATCTCTTTTGAATCTCTCCTGATTAGAGTGTGTATTTTCAGAACCACGTATAATTTAGCTTTCTTTGTTCTGTCGCTGCCTATTGTTTGGTACCTGCTGGAGACTTGGCTCTTAATCCTTGGCATATAAGTATTCCTACTCTGGCAAAAGGGCTTAATGCAAAATACCACTAAAAATGAGCTCATAGTGTGAGGGTGCAGTACACATTCCTTCCCCACCCACAATATTAACAAAGTAGGTACTGCAACACTTGCCTGTCATTTGATTTTTGGATGTCAGAGTCCCTGTGTGTGCATCGTGAGCCACAGTCCAGAAGTCAGCACGTGAGGGTATTAATTTACTCTGTGCATTTTGTTGCGTATATTGGGCAGCAGCACACGTGGTTTTGGTGCATCATGTGCTGCCCTGCTCTCATTATAAATTAGCTAATTAGCTATAGCCAAGCACTTGTCAGGAACATTGAAGCCACGGTATGTCAGTAGAGTTGACAGCGGGTGGGAGTTTTTGTCCCTAAGATTTGAAAGTTTCTTGCATTCTTTTAAAGGTGTGTATTTCCATTCCCTAGCTATTAAAGTTGTAAATTAACACGAGATTATATCTCCTCACCTTTTCTTCTTTTTTTTCCTATTTCTGTTAATTACAATAAGTGTTCATCATGTCTTACTTAAGCCTTTGTGAATGATGTTAGTGTTTCTTAAACCATCCAGTCTTGTAAGCCTGCGAAGCATGGCCTTTTGGCTGAAACCTAATGGCAGGTGAATGTTCAGCTGAGCTGGAAGTGTCGTTCCCGTTTCTGAACTGTAGCATTTTTTCTGAGGAGCAAGGGAAGTAGAGCAGTGAACTGTCTGTAAGGAAAGAGAGCCAAAGACAATGTTGCAGAGGAGGGGCTTGGATTCATTTGTTTCAGGGCTTGATCCTGAAAAGATCTGAGGTCTGAATTGAAATAAAAGGAGAAATAGCAGTAGTAGAAAACGCTCAAGGAAAAAGTATTTTTGGCTTTTGTGTTTGTTACACACTCAATGATATTTGTGAATGATCACAAGTCCCGAAACTGATTTGAAGCATGAGATGCTGGTGGCAAATGAGTACTTGGGAGTCCTACTGTCTGGTGTTTGTTGTTGTTTTTAGATTTGGTTTATTTTAAAGAGTTTTGGTCCACTGCTACAGGGGAGAAATGGAGACAGCAAAGTTTTAAGAGTTCAGGGACTAGAAGCAATCCCCATTGTATTGTTGATAAAATGACATCTTGCAGTTCCCCACGGCGCTGCTTTGCCAGTGACGTGGTTGGGGTGTTCTCTGCAGGAGGCAAAGGGCACCTGTCTGCCACTGGAAGTGAGGGAGGCAACGTGGCAAATATTCAATATCCATAGCTGCCAACAGTTAAATAAGAAAGTTAATGCACCCTGTGTGTGCTGTGAGGGTTAGCAAAAGGAGTTTCGTTTGTTGTTTGAGCAGAGGAGAGATATGCGTGCCCTTGGACGTGCTCTGGCGTACGTGGGCTTGAGGCGTTTCATTTCCCATAACATGTAGTAAGGATGACTACAGAAAACAAGATACTTCTACAGATGATGGGGTTCATCAGTTAGATGCTTGGTACAGGTGTAATGTTTTTTGTGAAAGCAGCGATGAAGCCCCGGATACCCCATCCCAGCTCCTCTCAGCGGCTGCCTCAGTTGGAGTGCATGTGCAGTGCCAGGCTATCTGCCAGCCCGGCGACGTTCTCTGGGTGTAGCAGTGGGCAGCCAAGGGGTGAGGGCACACACCCTTGGCCTGGTGTGACAGCTGGAATCGGGGTGGGCTGTGGGGCAGACGGGTGGCCCACCTGAGAGGGCTGGCAGCAGCAGGCCTGTCAGGGAGGGGCTGTCAGCGCGCTTACTGCTTCATATGAAGCACTCTGCCAGCACCCCTGAGTACAAACTGCCCGCCCTCAGGGCTGGTATGAGGAACAGCATAAATCTTGTGGTAATTATTAGACAGATGGTCTCGTCCCTCCTCCGCCCCGTCTGTACCAGGCGAAGCTGCTGTGCTGAGGGCAGGCGCAGTCACTCAGGAGCACCCTGGCTGAGTATGTGAGTGAGGAAAGATGGTATCCTGCCCTGTGGAGACCTGCCTCTGCTCTCCCCAGAGGTACCGCCGCAGAGGGAATGACTTTCCGTCGCCTGTCAGGCTGAAGCGTAGCGCCGTGTCTGCCTGGGACAGCTCCAGCAATGTCAGGAAACGAAGAAGAAAGCTTTGAATATGACTGTGAGAAGGAAAATGAGAGAGAGAGCGCGTTTGACAGGCAGAACCTTGATATCGTGGAAGAAGGTACCTCTTACCTGTTTAGTTTTACACCTTTCTGCTAGTAATGCATGGCAGCGTGCAAGAGACTTGAGAGCTGTTTGTGGATTCAAACCTACATTTTCCAATCTCTTTTACTGTGTACCCTCTACCTTCAGGTGAAATTAAGAAAGTAGTCTAGAGGTCCCTTCCAACCCCTACAATTCTGTGATTCTGTAATGGAGATCGAATGAATCTTAATTTATGTACACTCCTTAAAGAATAAATACACAATCAACAGATGTAGGCTATGAAATAGATTTTCTTTTATAATGAAACAGGACTTGGGAAATGACCTTTCTTTAGAAATGTAGTGTATTTTTTATACATACAGCTCATAGATGTATTATGAGGCTGAGTGTGTTAGCTTGTTGTTCCCAGCAGGTAGTTTTAAAAATGAGCAAAAGAACAAGGTAACAATCTTCTGTTTATTTGTGCACTTGAAAGCACACAGACAGAAATAACCCAAATTTTGGGCCATGTGACTTAGCCTTTTGACAAAGCAAATGACCCAAAATCTTCTCATACATTGCGGAAATAATAGGTACCTGCAGTATTGCAGACGGCTGGCCTGTTAGGGTGGGAATGGGAATGTGTGCATGCTGGAAATTCTGCTGTGCACCTGCTGTGACGAGTGTGTACCTTCCCACTGAGGGGCTGCTTTCAGCCAGATTGGCCATTTTTTCAGGGCAGATGGTGCTGAAAGCTAAGTACACCACTTACCCTGTTTCATGCACTGTGAATTTTGCTCTAGAGTAACAGTTCTGTGGTAGAGGACTGGTACTTCCAAGAACACTATCATGCAGCTGATAGAAGAATACTTGGAAAGAGTGACCTCATGGGAAACAGTTGCCACATCCAAAGCATGTGAGAAGGGCTTTTGTGGATGTAGCAGTCATTGAGCCTGTTGCACAGGACTTTCCTGTAAAGACTTCCTCAGAATGGGGTATTGCATCTGGATTTCAGTCTCAATAAACTATCTATCTTCCCTGTTGTGTCTCTGAAGGAATTTAGGATAACTTGTCTGTCTGTGCAAAATAGTAGGGTGCTTGAGAGAATACCAGTGAAAGAGCAGCTTTAAAATGGGGTCTCAGGCTGGGGAGGAAACTGTTATCTAAATAGGCCAAAATACTTTGTTTTATATTTGATTCCTATTTTTTTTTTTTTGGTGGTTAAATGTTTGCTGAAACGTGCATAATGCTGTTCTTATTCTTGCTGCGTGTTTTACCTTACATGAAGATCTAAGTATGTTCTGAACCTATTCTTGCTGATTTCAAGAGGAAAAAAGAACATTGAGTTCCATGCGGGATAAATTTAGTCCTGTGCCTCTGGTACCTACCTCTCAAAAGCTCAGTATGTATGTGAAATGCCTTTTAAAGATGCTTCTCTCCTCCACCTATTCATTCAGGTCACCTACATACTTAATCTAGTAGTGATGTAGATGGACGAAAATGATATTTGATATTTCTAAGTACCTCTTCATGTAGGCACACTTCTAAATGACAGCTTTTCTGTTGGGATTGATCCAATTCATTCTGTAAGTAAAGCAGACAGGGACACCAGCACGTATCTTTCCATGCTGAAGAGAAGAAATATTTTGCTATATCTGGCTATAAATCTAGTATCAGAAAAGAGAAAGCTGGAGAACGTGCTGGAGTAATGATTTGCAGTTGTTGTTTTGTTGTTTACTCTGTATTTCTTAATATTCTCACGGAATGAAGGAGGTAAAAATTGTGTAATTAAGACTCCTTAACTGTTTGGCCTATCCCATGAACAGGATGTGTGCTCACTACTTGACTGTTCTATCTATGGTCTTTTTGACATAGTGAGGTTTTTCATTTTTGTGGCATTTAGATGCTTTGACGGCCGTCAGGCCTGTTTTTAAATCCTCTGTCACAGAACTTGTGTTATGTTGGGCAGCATTACAGAATCAGTGCTCCTGCAAGTATGGGAGGCACCTTCATAGAGGTCTTGGCAGAACAGTCTCAGAGTCAGTGCGTTGCTTTTGAGCTGTAAGCTTGTTCAGCAGTAATGTTGGTTCTTCATTTGATGGTCTTTGAGCTGACCGCAGCGAAGGGATACTTGTTGATAGCGTCTGCTCCGTTTTTGTTGGTAAAAAGCTGAGCTGTGGAAGGACAGCCTTTCAGCCCGTTTTGGTTTGTGTGCTGATGGATTATCTAGTTCTGAAACGGGCCGTGTTTTGAACCTTGCTTTTGCAGGTGAGACAGGGAGAGGCTACATTCCTTGTTCAAGACCTGTGATGGTAGCGAATCATTACTATTTCAGTTTATTAATGTAATAGATAAACCCCTCCCTCTTCATCTAGCACAAGTTTAATTAAAAAACATATTGTAATCACTTCTAGAATCTCAACTTCAGGCATGCCAGTGCTCTTATAGAAAATGCAAAATTCGAGTTTTACCTTACAAAGATATTGGGTAGAATTGAGGTCATACAAGGGTCTGGAATCTTTAAACACTAACAGCTGACAATGTGTGGCTTTTAATACAGCCTTGTAACTTCATTTTAGGATTTTTAAAAGATTTAGAGTCCAGATTCTGCTTTAAGCCCTACACACAATTACTAGTTCTCACTACTGCAGTCCAGGTGCTTTTCTTTGACAAGAAGTGGGTGAAGGAGGAGAATGTCAAGACAATAATTCAATGAACAATAGTCAAAAATCTTCGGGGGAAGATTTAACAGGAGAGCTGTGCTGAGCTGTATCAGTAAATGGTATGTGCTAAGATGATGGTAAGTCATGGGGCCCAAACATGGAGACAACAGTAACATTTTAGCTTTGGCACTCCCTAGGTATTTTTGCTTTTTTTCTTCGCTTTGCTTTGTGGCTGCATTTTCCAGGATACCACACTCAATCTGCGTTTGTGTTAATAGGAGGAAAAGATATATGACGTTCTTGCTGAAATTTCCTTTAGCGTGCTTCTTCATTTATCACAAGATTTGTTGCAGTGCATGCCCTGCCTAGAGGAAGTGCTTGGAAGTGGCTGCCAGTCTGAGAGTTTGAGCATAGGTTTGAGAAGAAATAACAGACGATTTTCCCCAAACCTGAGATGAAATAGTAATATAGGTTTGTAAGTGAGGCTTTAATATTGAGACTACAGAGCTCTTTGAGTGCTGTATGAGAGAAACTGCAGGAAATAAGCACCCTTTACACCATATATGAAGTGGCAGGATAAAATCTGTGCTTCTAGAAGAATCAGTAACTATACCTTAATATTAAAAGATTCATTTCGAGACTGTGTCATTGAAATCACAGTAAGACATGTTATGACATGAAAAACAAACAAACAAAAAAACAAGGGTGGGGGGAACCTGTTGGTGTTGCCTATTGAAGGTGTTATTTCTCACCTTGTTATTACGTAGTTGCTGACTGAGTGTGCGTTGCTGACAACACTGCTCCTTCAAACTCCTCGCCCACGGTGTGGCTGCGAGCTGTGGAGCAGTGGCTGTGCAGTGCAGCACGGCCACGCTCCTGCCTTGGGAGAGGGAGAGGAGGCCATGGGCCCTACTCGGGGGCTGTGTGTGAATTTGGGCTCCTGNGAGCTGTGCTGAGCTGTATCAGTAAATGGTATGTGCTAAGATGATGGTAAGTCATGGGGCCCAAACATGGAGACAACAGTAACATTTTAGCTTTGGCACTCCCTAGGTATTTTTGCTTTTTTTCTTCGCTTTGCTTTGTGGCTGCGTTTTCCAGGATACCACACTTAATCTGCGTTTGTGTTAATAGATATATGACATTCTTGCTGAAATTTCCTTTAGCTTGCTTCTTCATTTATCACAAGATTTGTTGCAGTGCATGCCCTGCCTAGAGGAAGTGCTTGGAAGTGGCTGCCAGTCTGAGAGTTTGGGCATAGGTTTGAGAAGAAGTAACAGGAGATTTTCCCCAAACCTGAGATGAAATAGTAATATAGGTTTGTAAGTGAGGCTTTAATATTGAGACTACAGAGCTCTTTGAGTGCTGTATGAGAGAAACTGCAGGAAATAAGCACCCTTTACACCATATATGAAGTGGCAGGATAAAATCTGTGCTTCTAGAAGAATCAGTAACTATACCTTAATATTAAAAGATTCATTTCGAGACTGTGTCATTGAAATCACAGTAAGACATGTGATGACATGAAAAACAAACAAACAAAAAAACAAGGGTGGGGGGAACCTGTTGGTGTTGCCTATTGAAGGTGTTATTTCTCACCTTGTTATTACGTAGTTGCTGACTGAGTGTGCGTTGCTGACAACACTGCTCCTTCAAACTCCTCGCCCACGGTGTGGCTGCGAGCTGTGGAGCAGTGGCTGTGCAGTGCAGCACGGCCACGCTCCTGCCTTGGGAGAGGGAGAGGAGGCCATGGGCCCTACTCGGGTGCTGTGTGTGAATTTGGGCTCCTGGCAAGTCCTGCCTCAGGAGCACGTTTCCCAAGCTGCTGTGACAGCAGTCTCTTGCAGTGTTAAGCTCCACAGATGAAGGTGTTCTCTGAGGCCCATCTCGGACAGACCCCAGTGGGCCAGAAGCCTCTGCCTCAACTTAGCCAGGGTTGCCAGAAACTTCTCTTTAGTGGCGGAGAAGTTAACATGTTTACACACATAAAACCTCTCTAGCCTGGGCGCGTGCCAGAGCTGATGGCACATTTTAGGTATATTTCTGAGTTCATTTGGAAGGAAATATATATGCTATGGCATCATTCCAGAGTAGCCCCGTGCCCCTGGCTTGATGGAGGTAGCGCTCCCAGTAACCAGTGCCAGAGCGTAACGATCGGTGGCTCTAGGGACTGAGGCTGTGTGTTCTAGCAACTTCTTTATGCTCAGAGTGCAAAAATGGCTTTTCAGAAACAAAACCAGTGTGAGCTGAGGAGTCTGGGTGGGTGTGCCTCAGGGAGGCAGTGCTGGCTCTGTCTGGCCAGGGCACCTGGGGCTGACGACACCTATGGCTGCTGGCTCCTGGGATGTTTTTCCACCTTCAACTCCCTGTTTGGGGAAGGTGGGTCAGTGCAGCAGTTCCCAATGGCAGTATTGTTCTTCCTCTTCCCCTCTGTGGCTCTTTCCTGTTCCTGGAAGCAGACTTTTCTCTAAGCAGCATGCTGCATGGCTGTGTGCCTTTCAGGCCACAATCCAGGAAGGCGCATACTTTCCTTCCTTCTCCCTGAGCATCCTCAGCTTGGCAGCCTGTGCTTTCGGCAGTGCAGAGCTCAGAGCCTACAAGAAGCTTCCAGTCAGATGCTGCATTAAATGGATGATGAGAAATAAATACAAAGTATATCCTCTCAACTATAATCACATTGGAAAACACCGGAGTGTAGGTAATTGAATATATAAGCCTTAAGAGGTTATGGAGATGGTGCTAGGTACTTTAAGACAGAGGAGATGTTTGATCTGTATAGCATTTGTCCATTTGTGTATTTGGCTTTAAAAACCAAAACTAAACAAAAACACACACACACAAAAAACCAAACAACCAGGACTCTGCTACCAGTGATCTATTTTTGTTTCATATATTTAATGCAGTCTGAAAATAACATGATAGAAGCATTCTTTGTTCTTTGTTTTCTGTTTTGAATCTGTGACATTAGCTTCAAAGCACTTACCAAGACAGATTTCTGTGTGGAATTCTGTGCTCTCTCTACTTGCTATAGATTTTATTATTATTATTTTAATGTTCTATCTTTATTGACTAATGGCTTTCTCCATAAACTGAGAGGTGCAAAGTGCATTTGATTTGGATGTTTGCATGCATGCATGCATGCATTTAGACACTATGCTTTCTGTCGTCCTCAGGCAAAAATAATACTAGTTTGCAAGTGAGCAAAAAGAGGTCAGTAAATTGGCGCTGCTGGTTTTGCATTACAGAGGGTTGTCCTTCATCTGCTCTTGTTTTATCTACAGTAGTGTTATGAGGCTCTCATATTCATCAGAAAGTCAAGCAGGCTAGAAACATACTGTGCAGAATCCGTTAGAGGCGAGGGTGTTTTTTCCTTTGTATTTCACTCATCAGAGCTCAAAATAATGTGTCTTTTTCACATTTTTTGGCCAACTAAGGAAATCAAAATCACTGCACTAGCAGAATGTTAACTTGTAATGACTGACTACATACTGAAATAGTCTTGAATTTTTTAAATGCTGCTGCTGAATTGCTTTCTCTCCAGTCTCTGCTTTTTCTTCCGCTGCTGCCTTGGTTTCTGATGGGTGGGGAGCAATACCTCTCTGTAAGCTTGCCCTCCCTCCAAAAGCAATGCCTTCCTTTCCTTTAGTCTCTCTGTGTTGTCTCTGCTGGGTTGCAGGTGGAGTGACTGTAGGAGACAGCTGAAGGGAGGGTTTTATTGTATGCAATCCCTTGAAGTTTGTTTCCATTTGAATGCTGAGGAGGATGAATAATGTACCATTTTGCATTGTCAGAGTAGTGCATGAAAACCTCTGTGCTAACTGCGACCAACAGAAGCTCAATGAAAGCTCTGAATTACAAAAGTGGTTGGTGACCAGGTTGCTACTGTTCTACCAGCAATACGTCTGTTGTGATAGTTTCCCTGGTTTGTTGGCACTCACTCAGTTTACAGAAACTGAAAAGGAACCTTTGACTTCATCTCCTGTCTGCTTGTTGTCAAGGTCGCCTTTCCCTTGCAGCTCAGAAATGTTGGTAATCCATGTAGGTTTGTGCCTGTGTGCAACTTGTTCTGGTGTTACGTGTATCAAAATGGCTGTTTAATTTCAGACTGCGTGATAACCTGCTGTTAAAGATTAAATGGTAAGATCTGAAGGAGTAGCTGAGTGAGCAGCCACACGTACCAACCTTTATTTCTCTTTTCCCCAGCCAAGTGACCTTATAGTGTCTGAGGGAGCACGGACCTTCTATCAGCTGGGGTGCACGTTCACCTGAATTAGAACGGTGTGGGGTTGCCATAGTCATAATCAGTGGCCATTATCAGTGTCAGGGACAGAGTTAAAGTGAGCTTGCAAAGGACAGCCTCAAGCGTAATTTTACGGCAGTGAGGGAATGCTGTAACCAGGGGAACTAGTTAGTGTGCCATTGTTTTGGAAAATAAACTCTTGGAGTCAGGGCTTCCGATAGATGTTATTGCATGACCTATGAACTTGTCTATTAACTCACATCTCCACAAAAGTGACTTTTTATTGTGAATTTTCTTTTGGAAGTCTCTCTGTCATCCTAAGCAGTTTTACTGGAAAACTTCTTTTCCTCCTTTTGTTTAAAACAGCTGATGTTCTCTGCAAGTTACTGTAGGTTTTTTTCTTGTGGAATCCTGAAAAGTCAAAAGCAGACCACAGAGCTTGTAGCTTCCAGATGCTCTGTATTGTTGCTTGTACAATTGTATAGTTATTCTTTATATTGCTATGTAATTTTTGTCAAATTACTGCTTTGAAGTGTAAGCTTCTTAATGTTTCCAATTTCAGACATAGTTATTTGGATAAATGTAATTATTTTTTGCATACTTTCGAATGACGTTTTCTGGAATTCCTGAGCAGTACTCATGTCACTGAGATGTTTTTAGGATTTGATCCTCAAAATTGGAGTTTGAGAAACAGGAAAATAAACTGAAGAAATGTACTTCTTGCTGTAGCTTGATCAACTTTTTGGTGTTCTAGTATGGAAAAAAACCAACACATTTCAGCAAGTATCTAAGTACTGCTGTACTCGATGTATTATTGATGTGTGCTGATCGACTGTATATTTATGTACATGTATCTTTATATTTGTAGTTGGGCAGCATTATTTCCTTATTGCTGTACTCGCTGCACTCCATATTTTGATCTTGTTAGGCCTTGTTTTTGTTTCCCCCAACCCTCCCTTAATGCATTCTGGAACGACATTAGCCAGTCTGTCAAATGAGCTTGGACTGACATTGTCAAGGGTAAACGCCCTGAAGAACCGTTTGCATTACAGCAGTCTGCTAGCCAATAGTCAATGTGATCAACCCAACTTCATTAACAGTCCATTTTTTCAGAATTACAGGGTCTGAGCAGCTGAAAGTAAAAATAATAGGTAAGAATGGAGCAGAAAGTGCTGTTGTTTCTTCTGATTATTGGTGGATTTTTTAGAAAACTTGCGGATTTCTAAATAACTTTGTGCAGGTTCACCTATGGTGGTAGACTAAACTTCCGCATACTTCCTTCAGTCTACCAGAGCTCCCAGTTCCACCTAAGTGTTTAATCGTCTCGCCCAGTTTTAGTAAACATCTTTTATGAGTAATACCGTGGCCATGATGATGTGGTCTGGGTGTTATAAAAATGAGTTGTTATTTTGTATGTATTTTATATTGACTTTGCTGTCTCATATCATAATGCTTAGTTCTTATCAGTTTAATATGACACAGTATTTATGGTGAACAATGTTATTGGCATTATTGAAGTTGCTTATTCGTGGAACATGCCACGACTAGGTGACATGACAGAACTCAAGTTATGTGTCCAAGAACGTTTTCACTTATTCATTGATTTTTTTTTCATAAACTTGAGGAATTATTCTTCAAAGAAGAAAGTTTTAATGTTCTAGTGGCTTATTCTGCCACTGACAGAAGAGAAACAGTATTCTCAGTTTAACTTGAAGTTTTGATACAGTTTTTGAGATATTAGCCCCAAATTGAAATTAGTAGTCTTTGGATGAAAACTGATGCAAATCTATATTCTTTAAAGGACATAATTTTCTCCTAGTGGTGTTGCCAATATGATTAATGTTTTATCTTCTTTTCTCACAGTTTTATGTGCTGAAAGAGTGGGCCAGATGACTAAAACATACAATGACATAGATGCTGTTACACGTCTTCTTGAAGAGGCAAGTATAACATCTCCTTAAGGACCCACACCCAATATGAGAAAACAGTACAGAAATTATATGGTACTAGCAGTAACTGTTGGTTGACCTTTCTCAAATGAGGAGGAATAAGTGCCCTGAGTGTAGGTAAACTTCATCTCATTACCTACTAATGTATAAGGTAAATAACATTTTTAAGTGAAGGTCATTTGCTTACGGTAGTCATGTGGACGCATTACTTGTGCTCATTTTTTACTAAGACCGTTTAACTTATTCTTGGCCAAATATTTGCCTGAATGAATGAGAAGAGTACATGTAAAGCTAATAATGTTATTATTGATAAATTACCCCCATAGAAAATAAATACACAAGCACTATTCATAATTATCTCACATAGTGTCTTTCCAGAGAAATGCACAGACGCAAAATTAAAAAAAAATTCCAATGCTCCATTCATCCCCAAGCCTTTTCTTCTTAGTTTTATGTTTGATTTGGTGTTGTTTTACCACTATTATGTACACTGTTATGATCATAATCCTTAGAACTCTGGGATTGGCAAACAGCGATTGCTGAGCTGCAGAATGCAGTTCTTGTGTTCAATAAATACCATGATAAATTGTTTGACTGAAATTAGCTGCTTTTCTGCAGCAAACTTGAGCAATAGTTTTCCAATAAATGTTTGAAGAATTATTTAGGTGAAAATTGTTAAAATTGTATTAATTTTATGTCTGAACGTAATTTAGTCCTTCAGACCTGTTTGCTTGCTTATTGCAATTGCCGTGTCAAAAATGGGGTCTAGCTGACCAAGGTGCATTGGGTGGTCTGTCCTTCCTCCAGTTCTGCAAGGGGACAGGCATGGGAATGCTCACATTTCACGCCTATGTTTGATAAATCCGATCTCAGTACAAAGTGCTGCTTTCTGTGCTTTGAGCTGAACTCTCTTAACCGAAATTTCGTAGAAAGTTGTTTAAAACTGATGCGTTTTGTAAAAGCCTTTTTTGGGAATAATCCCCTAGTTTGTAGTTACAGACAATTTCCTTTTTGTGTCCTGCTCCTTTTGCCTTATTTGCCTGGGATTTACTTGCATTTATTTACATGGCACCTTCCAGCAATGATGCAGCACTTTGCCAAATTGTTTTCTCACTTGAGTCCTCGTAGCCAAATGTCTATAGATCCAGAAATCACACTCGTGGGAATGATGCTAGAAAAGGAATTGCTGAGTCAACGTTATAAAGCATTTGATTTACTTTTCTATTGGATAATAGCGCAGAGAAAATGGAGGAACATGCAACAGATGAAGCTATAATAAAACAAATATTTTTGGTGAGGTTTTTGTTTTAATTGGCCATTGTTTCTGTTTCAGTCACTTTTCTAAGCAAGTGTGTACAATTACAGCTCCTTTCCCTGTTCTCTAAATGGTAGCTATCACAAGAGATTAAATCTGTTTGCAGAAGTTAAGGTGTAACTCCTGGTACCATGACACAAGTGAAAAACAAATCCCAAACCTATCCCTGTCAGCCTGATCTTGTTGGTAAGCTTCAAAAGAAGTTATTACAAAGTTGGCAGAGTGAGAGGTGCAGCATTTTGGGGGAGACAGAGAGGAGAAAGAAGATATCAAAACAATGTGCATGCAGATGTTCCGAAAATCTTTGTCTGTTGCCCCTAAAGTGAGCAAAGGGAGCAACACCAGACCTGTCGGGATATGTGTTAAGAATAGGAGGGGATTCTTCTGTGAAGCTGCTTTCTTATCCATTTCTAATAACTGTTTAAATGTGTCTGGCTTCAGTATTTTTGTTGTTCATGTTGTCATAATACATCAATTCCTTATCACTGTAAGAGGCCTTACCCCAAACTGAGATTTAGAGCTGAACTGCTAAAAATTGTCTAGGAAATCTAGGGAGGTTAATTAAAGAGCTGGGTAACACACTTGTGTTCCTCAGTGTTGAGGTCAGAAACCTTATTGCTAGGCTGTTCTGCCTCTGTAGAGTCAAATCCACAGCGATATGTTTTTATTTTTTCCACTTTGCCTTTATGAAGGGAGCCAAATTACTGAACAGTAAGTTGACCCAATATGTAAACTAAACATTTTTGCATAGCTTTGTGGGACCTGTTGTTCTGAAAGATTGTAAGAAAGATAATATCAAGATTTTATGGCTAGATAATGCCATCGGCTTTTAATGCAAATAAAAGCCTGACCTTCAGAAACCATTTGAAAAATGCTATTTGTATATACAACAGTGATCAATAACCCATCTTCTTATTGTTACAAAACTTCATTTTTTCCACAATGAGAGCCTCTTCATTCAAATTCATTGACTTACCTCAAGTCCATGTCAACAGCAGCTGTGGGTTTTGTAGGCTTTGTCATGAACGTATGCGTGTCACGAGGTGGATTTTAGTTATATAAACTGTATGGCTGTCAACTGGAATAAATAAGCCCCAAATATTATTTTCAGTAAATACCTGAAAGGGAGAAAACTGCTCCTCAAATAGTGTTGAACTAAAGGTAAGTGGGGAGTTGACCGCTGTGCCATTTTCCCACTACTGTAGAATTCTAGTAATTGAATAAGAAAATCGTCAGTGAAAACAATTAATGAATGTTGCAGAGTTCTGTGCCATTTATCATCCTGTCCCAGGCAGACTACAATCCAGTGTATAGGTACATGCGATCATGTGATGGGCCTCTAATTTGTATTGATACATTTGTGTATTATTTGTATTGGTAGTGTCTAGATGGGTTACTTCCAATTCTTTGCACGTAGAGACGGGTGATTAGTGGGCATGAGATGCAGTGATGACTGCACTTGCTGATACTTTTGAACATGTTTAAAATGTGATGATGCATGTCTTAGTGCAGATTTGAGCATCTGCAAAAAAGAAAGGGATAGGATTTGCTTTTATGTTAAAGAACTAATGGATGTGCTTACACGAAGAGGGTAGGTAGGAGACTGAATACTCATTGTGACGGAACTGGCTTCTGCTCCTGCACAGCCTTCTGCATTCTATTCCAAGGTGGAGCAAGTGGAAACTGAAGAATGCTTTGAAATACCTGAGTTCTTTGGTATTTTTGCTGTGTTTCAGGAGTCCTTAAAATGTGACTCTAAAGTTCTGTGACTGCGTTCTGCAAATGATATACCAAGGTGATGGAATAGTTTCCCTCAGTAGCCTCTCAAAGCCATGATAGAAAACCAGATCTGGTTTAACTTACGCTGTTCGACATTAGACCTTGAAGCTGTGCTTTCATGTGTATGGTTCATTAATTCTCTATGGGTCAATCTTTTCTGAATAATGTCAGTGTTACATAAGCAGAAATAGAAAAAGAAAGTTAACAAAAAGCAAACAAACCCTTACAGAAAGGAAAAAAAAGACTCTTTACTGAAGTCTTAAGTACTTGTTTTTTCTGTCCCTTCAGAGAATAAAAAGATGTTTGCTTTATTTTCTTAATGCTTCACAGAAAGAACGGGACTTAGAATTAGCTGCTCGGATTGGCCAGTCACTTTTAAAGAAGAATAAATCACTGACAGAAAGAAATGAGTTCCTTGAGGAGCAAGTAGAACACATCAGGGAGGAGGTAAGTTTTTTATGTCTGGGTGACATATCTGCAGTGATGGGAAGAATTTTTTTTCTAGATTCACCTTGTCCATGCTTAGTTTTCCCAGGCATCCTATTCATAGCAGGTCAATCCTTGTTGTAGCGGTTTGGTCAACTGTTTCTATAACGTACACTTTTAGAACCGTGATCAAAAAAGTAATTTGACCTGTTGGGTCAAATCAGGTGACCTGAGGGGGGAAAAAAATGCTCAAGACACTGAATTTTGCTCTGTCTTAGACTTTATTTTCCTCTAAATTCAGCTTCTCTTTTGGTTCTGAGTCACTTTACCCTCTGTTTTCTCCTATTGATTTTGTCCTTGTTCCTTTCCCTACCTTATACATAACTCCCCTCAGTAATCACTCCCTTTTTCTACTTCTCTTTGTGTGCAGCTCTTTTTTTTTTTTCTCATATCTCTCCTGAATCTTTTTCAGTCCTCTGTTTTCCTCTCCAACGGATGTTTAACTGCTTTTTGCCAAATGCTTTTCTATTTATACCTAAATTTTGACTTTTAGACCATAGCACTTACTATGCTATTACATAACATAGACCCACCATTCAGTGGGAGTGCTTCCCTTTCCTTCTCAACCTGAGTATGACTGCTCTTTTTATTTATGCAGATTCCAGTAGTGCACACTCACTGCAATGGTGTGCGTTCTGCCTTTTCCAAGCTGGGCCAGTTTCAGAGACTGATGGGTCAGGTTATATTTTAGTGATTGGTCATTTTCATTCAACATACTAGTGCATATGAGCTTGCCAGGCCTTGTGTTCAGGAACAGTGATCTTGGTTTGTGAAGTTCGCCCGTGTTTAGCTTTGAGCTACATGGAGAGAAATTCCACAGTTGTAGGGCAAGCAGGAGAACAATAGAGTGATTAAAAGCTTAAAAACTGGCTGTTAATAGGTGCAGAATTATATCCAAGATGGCCTGATGGATAAAGTATGGATGGAGAGATCTCAAATGTGCAATAAATGATGGTGGAGCACACACTAAGAGTTAATGTCATTCAGTGTGAAAAAAATGAATTCTCTTCAGTCCCAGAGTGTCATTGCTTGCTGCCCAAGTCCCATCATGTGGCAGATATTTATTTGTGCGTTGGTTGACATGGCATTTACTGAGTGTATGCATAATGAGTAGGCAGGACAGGGCAATCATACCATACATCCAGAATGGAGGATTTGATTGAGGAAGGTGGGGAACAGGGAACGGCTGCCCTGCCAGAACTGGTTTTATTTAGAGGGACTCAGGACCAGCATTAGGAAAAGGAACACCAAAAATAAGCTTCTTACCAGGTGGCTTGAAGTGTTGTGCCATATGTTTTATCAGTGCCCATCTTTCACATTGTCGTTTTGACTCCTTCAAAAATTGATGCTTTTGAGGCAGTGCTCGTCAGGCTTTGAACTGACAACACTTGTGCATTAAAAATCTTTCTTTAGTAATTTCAGATCTCCTATTAATGCTGAATTTTGAATATATGAACAAAACGGTAACTAAGACAGCTGTCTCTACAGGCAAAGGGAAAGAGAATTGAATAGGGACTTTTAAAATTCCATTAAAAGTGCCTAAAATGGGCAATTTTGGGAGATATGCAGTTTCGGTAATGAATAGACAAATAGATGTGTAGTATAAAGTTAAGGTTTTATTGGTATGTATGTCATGGTGTGAATAACCTAGAGCAACGTGCTCAGGACCATGTAGAGGCAACGTCTGTAGAACTCCCAGGAGGGAGGCTCCTCCACCTCTGTGGGCAACCTGTGCCAGTGCTCTGTCACCCACAGTATGAAGAAGTGCTTCGTGATGTTCAGAGAGAACCTCCTGTGCGTCATCCAGCTTGTGCCCGTTGCCTCTTGTCCTGACCCCTTAACGGGTTACTCTCCCTGGCTGTTTGCCCTCCTTTGGAGAAGGCTGAGCTAGAAGGAAGCAAGTTGTTACTTTGGTGTGCTTTTTAGCGCTTCCTGAAATGGAGGAAAATGAACCTCCCAAAATGAATGACTTTGTTTCATGGCTGAAATGTGATTTTGAATTTTTAGAAATGTGCTCTTCCTTTTAGAGCCCGTGTCTCAAGAGGACTTTGGTGCCTTAGCATGTGTAGTTTTGCAGAGTAGCCTTAGTAAAGGAGATGGCTTTGTTAGCTTAAAATCCTGCACAGTTTAAGTGCTTTATTGCATTGAGTCATCTTTTTGTTTGATGATAGTGCATCTTAAATGTATTTTATTGACAATCTTTTTTTGCTAGTAATAACTGCAAATATTAATATGCCTACAGTGCAAAAGTAGAAGTCTAATAAAAACAAATGTGACCTGCAATTTATGCATTGGAAAGTGAATACTGAGGACCAAGTCTTGAAGTGAAAGTGGGAGGGGACAGATCTTTCTGATCAATTATGCCATTTATACTTGTGCAAGGGAAAAAGAAAGAATCTCTTACCTTTGAGGTCTTAAATTGCAGCTGTAAAATGGCACGTGTTACTTTGTAATTGAGCCTTTAACCCTTGTCTTTAAGAATCAAACATGAATTAACCAAGATTAAGTTTCTGGAGCTCAAAATTACAGGAAATATTAACCACCCAATTAAGTTTTGTTCATTTTTGGTTCACGGATGGGACCCCCTCACACGACTTTTCTAGGCTCTTGTTTTGGAGTCATTAGAAGCCCAAACTACACCCAGAACTGGGTGGCAGCCACCTCAGAGTGGCAGCCTGCCACTGTGCATTGTTCTGCAGCTCAACATTCAACTGAGTCCCAAAAAAGTCTTACTGTGCAAGCATTATAAAAATTTTATCTACAGTCTCGTGGAGAAGAAGAAGTGTCTGTTTGCAAAGTTTGTATCCAAGCCAGATGGTGACAGTCATTACATAAAATGGAAAATAGTGTTGTTTGCTTCGACTGTGTCACATTCATTTCTTGCAGTATCATTGCAGTATGTGAATCTAGACTAATGCCGTAGTGATTCAGGATTGCTCATCTTACCTTCCTTAGTAGCACTGGATAATTGCATTTTTGTGTTTTTAAGAAAGAAAATGGCTATTTTAAAGGTATCCTTTTCAATAAATAAAGGAATGGGTTCTGGTCTATTCCATTCTTGGCCGCTTGATTTAATCTGAAAGTGATGCTTGGAAGATGAATAACTGATAATGGGTTTTACTTGACAATGTGTTTAGAAAAGCAAATTACTGATCTGCAAGCTATTTCTTTGTGCAGGTTTCTCAATTACGGCATGAGCTTTCCATGAAAGATGAACTGCTCCAGTTCTATACCAGTGCTGCTGAAGAAAGTGAGCCAGAGTCCATCTGTTCCACCCCGTAAGTTATCGATCTGCAATGCTGAACCTTCATCTGGTACTAAGCAGGCTTAGTTTGGGCAATTGTCATAGCTTTGAAAGGTAATAAAATGATCCCTGTATAGGCTGGAACTCTAAATGGGACTCTGAACTTGGTGTGTGGCAACAGCTGGAAGGATTTGCATCAAACCAGCTGGCTATACAGGTGCCAACAAGACTCAGTAGGGAAAAGCAGATAGGAAGGTTGCTGATGCAGCACTGTAGCTTTCACTGGAGCTATATCACTGTAGGGGTGAGGCCAACATTGATTTCCCTAATGGTACCCCACTGTTCCACATCCCTTTTGTACGCTGTGCTGGAACATTCTGTGTGTGTGACCTTTGTGCTTGAAGAACCTGAGGACACTGTGAAAAATGCCATGCTGTTTTCAATAGCAGAGGGAAGGAAATAAAGCATGGCTTATATTGTGTGTTCCAGGCAATTAGCTGGCTGAATAGCATTGCAGGCTCTTGAGGGGCTGTCTGCCCTTGCTTGCAAAGCTGTTGCTGCATTCTGGTGAAGCTTGTGCGGCATTAATCAGGGAGCTATTAAATTGCTATGGTAAGATTATTTCTTTTTCTCATAGTCTTAGTGTATTTCATGTGGCTCTGGCTGTTTTTGAGACCTCTGTTCAATCTCAAATGATGCAAGTAAAACTGAGTTAAAACCTGGTTGTTTCTTTATTTTTTTAACAAGGCTGAAGAGGAATGAATCTTCCTCCTCTGTCCAGAACTACTTTCACTTGGATTCTCTTCAGAAGAAACTCAAGGACCTCGAAGAAGAGAATGTTGTGCTTAGATCTGAGGTGAAATTACTCCCTTTGTGTTTTGCTTAATACAGTTGTTCATTTAAATGCCAGAACATAGGTAGTGAGAAGTGTGTATTAAAAGTTGTGAGAGCGTCTAATTGGGAGTACGTAATTCCGTGAGTGACAAAGATCTCTTTGTAGTTATTTAATCACTACCCTTTATCCTTCGAAATGAAGGAAAGACTGAAACGCAGGAGCTCCATGAAGCTACAGGCATAGCAATTTCCTTGCCAGCAGAATACGCACACAGCCTCAAGGAGAACAGGAGCCATGGGGCAGGTTCTGAAGTCCAGCACTGTGGTTTGAAGTCTGTCTTAAAGAGCTCACTCAGTAGCCATGGGTGACTTCACCTATAGATCTAAAGTTTGCAGGCTCATTTGGTCTCTCTGTTAAAAATTCAGTGATTGTCAAAACATAAATTGCTTGGCTTAATTTGCATTAAATATCTTCAACTGTGTTTCAAGTCAGCTTGTTAATAAGATTGTGACTTCTTGCCTTTTATGTGTGATAGAATTGGAATCCCTGCCTATCAGAGATAGCACTCCCTAATTTAATATCTTATAAATATTCAACATCAGTTATCAATTTTCAATACAACCTTTAAGCTTTGGGATCATATTACCATTTTGCAAACATGTAGCAGAGTATAACAGGAGAAATACTTTGGGGCTAAGAATCAATGTATGGAAGCATAGCATAATTACCAATTTCTACTGCAAATGCAGGGCCCATTGAAAATAGTGTCATATTTGGAAAAAACACCGCGTAGCGGAGAGTGCTACGCGCTTCACTGAGGAGTCACCCAAGGAAGATGAGCAGTAGATGGTTTGAGGGTAATGAAGGTAGGGTTAGAATTAAGAGGGCCACTGCTTCAGGAACTAATAGGAGAGCCCTGCAGAGCAGTAACCTCCCTTGCAGAGAAATGCAGTCTGTGCCAGTGAGGCACAGTGCAGAGCCAGATCTGAAGCCTCTGCGCTTTGCAGGTTTCTGCCGCCTTTGAGTGTCTGTGCATGCCCCCAGCAATGAATACACATGGCACGCCCATCGGGGTTGTGCCAGACAGAACCAGCTGGGTGTAGCCAGGCGCCTCTTGGTGCTCCTATGGCTGCAGGGGAAAAGGCAAAGCAAGGAAGGAGGCAGTGCCAAGGCTTTGTGTGGAACATACAGTTACAGTGCTAGGAACTTTCAAATATGGTCTAATGGCTTTGTTTTTAAATTCAAGTATTTAAACCATGTATTTAATTAGATACTTACCTTTTTTAAGGTGGCCAAATAAAGCTTTGCATAAGTTGCTTTTGTATGCTTGGTGCTTTTAATTTTTTTTAAATGTGAAGTATGCAGGTGACATCTAGTGGAGATAAGGTGATAGTGGTGCGACTTCATGCAGTAACATCTCTGCAGAGTGTTCCCCTGGCTCCTTTTTCCAGAACGTGAGGGAGGACAGGCAAAAAATTGTTGTGTTTTTTTTTTTTTTTTTTTAACTGTCTTCCTGGAGGAGTGATTAGAAAAGCTTGTCTTTCTGAAGCAGATGGAAATGCAGCAGCATGCTGGCAAAGAACAAACGTGCTAATGTAGCATATTTTGTGTGGATTTCTTGAATAGGCCTGTCAGCTGAAGACTGAAACAATTACTTACGAAGAGAAAGAACAACAGCTTGTCAATGACTGTGTAAAAGAGCTAAGTATGTCTTTTTTTTTAAGTTCTTATTTGAGATTGCTCAGTAAAAAAAGAAAAACTGAGTCAGATCAGTCAGTCACATTTTCCTGCAGCACTTATTGCCCTTCTATAAATCATTGTGAGAAGATTTCCAGTTGACCTATTACACGCAGCAGAAAATTCTAGCTGTAAATTAAATCTTTCTCAGATGAAAAACAGTTTTGCTTAGAAAATGTTAGTGTTAGGGAAGGTGCAGTCTCCTTTGCAACACTGAGCACTTGATGTCTTTCTGATTTGTGTCCTACCATTGTTTCAAGTAATGTTGCTGTATGCTGGGGAAGGATTCTGCTGAATCAAGTGACATTCTGCAAGAACATCTTTCTGCTTACTTTTCTGCTTTTGCACACTGTGATGTTGATTGTAATCACTTCTCTTAAAGGGGATGCAAACATCCAGATTGCCAATATCTCCGAGGAGTTAGCAAAGAAAACCGAAGATGCTGCCCGGCAGCAGGAAGAAATCACCCATCTTCTCTCTCAGATTGTTGATCTGCAGAAAAAGGCGAAAGCTGTAAGGAATCTAGTTACAAGATCATTGCTATGATTCACTACCACTGTAGCTGGAAGACAAGTTACGATTTCTAAGTGGTATATCCTAAAGGAAATTTTGCACCCTCCTTGTCTGGATGTCGTTGTTTGCTATGTAGTTTATATCATACTTGACTAGAACACGTATATTTGTTAAAAATGCTTACGTTAAATACCAAATACAATAAGTAAATTTATTTTCGATCTTAAGTTAAATTCTACACTTAACTCTTAATCACTCCAGTAAGACAAGAATATCCATACAAGTATTTCAGTGGGCAGATACTCATTAATGTTATGGTATTGGGGGGGTTCCTTTTGCAGGGTACAGGCTTATGCTAGGTGCACTTCTGTTAACTTTTTAAAATGTTGTGTAAATGTTTTTAAACTCAGAGATGTGGACTAGTATTGCAGCAAAGAAAGCCCTGAGAAAAGTTTTTCTGTTTACTTTTAGTATAGGATACAAATATCACAGATCAATACATCTCAGTATTTCTAATGTTTCTTGGCATATTTTAGTGTGCAGTTGAAAATGAAGAACTTGTTCAGCATTTGGGAGCAGCAAAAGATGCCCAGAGACAGCTCACAGCAGAAGTAAGTACACTTAGAATAATTTAGTAGTAGGGCAATGGGTGTTTGCTTTGCTGTGGGAATTTTAGTGTAAGCTGGATGAGAAGCATTAAAAACATTCTGTATATATATGGAATGATGAAGTTTTTCTGTCCCCAGAAGAGATGAAAACCTTTTCTTTCTGTTCTTTCCTGCTTAAATGACACACATTTTGAAAAACTGATGCTTATGGTCTGTTTAGGAATTCCTTTGGAGGATATCTTCTTTAGACTGGTAGTTTAGACCTATCCTGAGTAGTGAGATAACACGGAAGAGCTCATTTATAGTGTCTTTTTTCACTGAGTAAACCAAAGACAGCCCAGAATTGCTGGCTTCTGGATGCTGCACTTATATGTACAAAATGGACAAAACAGAATGAAAAAAGCCTGATCCACTTAGGATGTGTCTAGTGCTCGGACTGCTTGGTGTCAAGGGTGGGAATGGTCATTGAAGCCTTTCCTGCTGATAGTCCTTTTGTATCGGTGGTACTCCACAAAGACTGAGCTCATACTTCTCCATTGGAATCTCTACTTCTAAGCCAAGTATCTCATTTTTATGAAACTTACAGGACTACAGTGTTTTAGACTTCTGCCCTTTGCCCAACTTCATTGAAATGTCTGGTGAACTAAAAAACTATGAGGGTGTACAGACATCTGCAGGCAGAGTGATTACATATGGTGTGTTTTCTGAGAAGGTCAAGCTAAAAATAAGGCATGGTGCTAGGCTGTTGGAGGTTATATAAATACATATGTAAGTCTTAGTTCTAAAATTCTTAGGTCTTTTGGAACACTAAAATATCTTGTTCTTTTCTCATGCTGTTTGCCATTGTGGTAATCATAGCAATAGACAGGCAAATGAGATCAGGCACCTGGTCAGACTAAAGTTCTGGAGTAGTTCTGTGTCTTCTCCTTGACAGTGACCTCATGTAGATGCAGAGGATAGGAATTGGACCTACCGATTCCTCCCCATCCCTTGTTAATCATCAGCCTAGGACTTTACATATTCTCTTCCGGTTACGAATCGATGTTATTCATGATTTTCAGTTATATTAAATTCACTCTTTGGGGTTATTTCTCTTTAAAGTGGACATTCTTCCCCTAAACCATTATCCTTACTAGCCTTACAAGAATGTGTGGTCTGTAGTGCAGCTCCTAAGGTCTCAAATTGTTTTCTCTATGCTGTAGTTGCGTGAGCTGGAAGACAAGTATGCAGAGTGCATGGAAATGCTTCATGAGGCTCAAGAAGAGCTGAAAAACCTTAGGAACAAGACTATGCCAAATGCCATATCACGTCGGTACCACTCCCTCGGCCTCTTCCCTATGGTAAGCAGATTCAAGGGAAAAAAACATACAGGAAAACAACCAAGCAAGGGAAACATGAGTGTTTGCATCTGAATTGCAGCATCAGGGATGGGATGCAGACAGGAGCATGGGTGAAATATGTGTGTGTAGTGTTACAGGATACCTGAGTGATTAATTCTGCGTACCTTATTCTGAAACAGGGGTGCCATGTAGTTAGGTTTTTTCGCTGTGGTATTATATACAACCTGAAGCTGACTGGTTTATGCTATAAATCATGGATAACATCAATAGATTGTTAAACAGTATGCGTCTTCTGCATGGTGGTGCCTGGTTTCCAGTAGCAGCTTCCTGGTTTTCTTCAATATCCTTGGAGATGCAACTTCCCAATAGCATAACCTATGGCTTCAGGATGTAGCATCCTTCTAGTCACTTACAATATACACTCTAGTTCTTCAGTAATTGAATACGCTACATGTACATTTTACTTTTAGTGACACTAAAAAAAATCAGTGGTTCATTAAAAGAATATTTGTTGTTAATATGTATTATGATAGTGTCAGCTGTGGCAATCTCACTGGTTTTTCCAGCATTGTTTACCTAATTTCATTTGGTTATGACATACATTTGAAGCATGGAGAATGTGCAGCACCCTCAACCAAGTGAGAAAAAAGAGTGGATAAGTATGTCTAGGAATGTTCAATGCCTGGTTATACTTGCCTATGTATCTCTAAAATAATTTGCTATGGGGGAAATATAGAATGCTTTATTCCAAGAATCATCTTTTATGTGGGTCAGTGGGTGATGTTGTGGAAAGAATGTTTTCTGGTTGTTTTAAAAAAAAAAATAAAGAAACGAAAACATTTTACATGAAAGGAGGCTGTCATTGAGTAGGGAATACACTCTAAAAAGTTGAGAGACCTGGAATCTGCTGTTGCTTGTAATGCTTTTTCAGGATTTTTGTCAGATGTTATCGTGTCTCCTTAGATGGCAGTATGAAGTTAAGCAATAACTTGTCAACTATTTCAATATATTCATTTACTATTTGTTAGGTATTTTATAGAACTAATCAATTGTTTTCTACAGTGACAACCTGTTAATACTATATTTTTTTTCTGTTGTACTTGTTTTTAACAGGATTCTTTGGCAGCAGAGATAGAAGGGTCAATGAGAAAAGAACTGCATCTAGATGAACCTGACTCTCCTGACTTGGCGTACGACTGAAAAGAATTGGTTCCTACTCTATCTGAAGTTAATTAGTATTTGAGGAAAAGACAGGAAATAGTTGAGCTAGGGATTTAGAAGTAAATATTTATGGAAAAGTGAATGCAGAGGAAAACATATTATCTGGTTATTGGGGTGGTTATATTTTTTTGGTTAAGCTACCAAAAGAAAACGTCCATATATAGGTTTTACCTTGCCTTCTGGACTTCTTATCCTCATTCTTGAATGCTGAAATGTGGTTCTGAGAATGAAAAAGGTCAGTTTTCTTGTGTGTTACCATGCTAGGTTTCATCAGTTAATGATTAGGGGATGAGTTCAGTCCCTCGAGTTCTCTTTTCAGGTGTTGTAACAAATTACAAGGTAATTATTGATCTAATCCGGTTTTTAGAGAGAGAATGTCTATGTAGACAAGGATTTGGAGTGGTTGGGTACTTACAGTCTGATGCCAATTACACCTGTGTAAATTAGTTGGCATGCATTTTGCTAAAGCTCTGTTGAATTAAACAGAAGTGATTTGAAACAAGTTAAGTACTTAGAGGTCCAAAAGCTAAAGTTAGCTACAGCTTGGCAGAAATGACTTTACTGACGTAAGTTGAACGTGTACTTCAGCAGGTTTATCTCGCCTAATTGTACAAAGCATGGACTGGTTAATTTGAAACAATCTAATCCTAATTAGGGGGTCTTTTAAAGCTTTTACCTTTTTTGACCTGTCATTTTATAAAGAAAGGACAGACAGGGAATGTAGTCACTTCCAAAAAACCTTGGAAGTGTATTTACGAGCAGTCTCACACATACTTAACCCTCTCAAAGTAAGAGTCAAGAACTGTAAATGAGGCTTTGACAGAGTGAAATGTCTATTAGAAAAGTGTAAAGTGTAATACTTTACACTTAACACCAAAGTGTATTAGTAAAGTGAAAAAAGATGTGATAATGCTCAAACTCTATAGGATCCTTTTGTTCTTCCAGAGTAATCTAACTCAAGAATAGTTTAATTTCTGTAGGATGTCTTTTGTATCGCTATGCATATGCCAAAGAGCAACACCTCTCTTAGGTTTCGTAGCTCTTACAGGTTTTATTCATTTCCTCAGCAGTGATAACCGTGACCTCCATGGGACTGTTTATTGCTAGATGCTCTTAGATTCATCCTCTTACAGACAAACAGCTACAGACTTGGAGCCTGCACTCGAAGGATGTAACTGTTGAGCACTCATGGACAGGACTGAAATTCGAATGACACTGAATAGCAAAAGGCATGCTGTCACTGTTATACCACTGCAGTGTTACCTTTAAGCTGGAAGGGATGGGCTGTTCTGTTGTTCAGCCATTGTTGAAATGTAAAACAAAGCAGTAGTACTTTTGTACCATGATATAGGGCCAGTTTAGTTCATCAGGAGATTTCTGCTGAAGTGTCATCTGATATTGATCTTGAAGCAGATGAACAGTTTGTTGTGCTATCAGGACAGTAGTGATAAAGAACAAACTTTTCAAAGTTAGATTTTCAGTCTTGACAGCCTCTATCTAGATTCTTGCTCCATTGTATTTCTGATTTATTTTCTTTTTTTTTTTAAAAAAAGAAAGCTACTTACGGAGGTGGAAAATTGGTTACAGAAAGGAAAGATACACGACTTGCTTGCAGTAGAGTAAAGCCAGATTCTCTTTTGAGATGGATTATCCAGTTCATAGTTAAGAATTGAATGGATGTTAGTTTTATTTTTTAAAAACTTATTTCCACACATTGACTTTAAGGGTTTTCTAGGTAATGTACTGAAATGCTCTAGGATGATAAAATAATAATTTTAGGATGATAAGTGTTACATTGACGGATTGAATGTGATGGCTAGGCTGTAGTGAATATGGGACCCCACATGTAGTTTTTACAGATACTACCAAGAAAAGGTGGTTGGTGGGGCTATGATAGGGTCATTAACAAACCTGCTTCTCTGGATGTTCTGAAGGTAAAAAGGCACCCTGTGGTTATTAACTATGTATATGTCTTACAGACATCAGAAGCGGGTCTTCGAGACGGTGAGAAATGTTAACCAAGTTGTCAGGCAAAGGTCCATCACTCCATCGCCAATGAATATCCCAGGCTCTAACCAGTCCTCTGCAATGAACTCGCTCATTTCTAGCTGTGTCAGCACTCCACGTTCCAGTTTCTATGGGGGAGACATCTCCAACATTATGATAGACAACAAGACCAACAGCATCATCCTAGAGACAGACTCTGAGAATGGGTCAGTACTTAAGCAGTTGCCTTTGCTTTTTTTTGCTTTTCATTCTGACATAAAGGCAAAGAGTTTCTATTTTCCTCTTCTCATCTCACATTTTGCAGCTAACAGTGATGTATATCTTCAAAAGTTGCTTTATTTTATGCTTTTAGTTCTTCGGCATTCGGGGAAAAAAAAAGAAAAGGCTTCTTGAAAGCATTGTATATCAGTTTCTGCAATTTGCACCTCTTTGGGGATGTGTCTTCACCAAGTGATTTGTCTTTGCAGATGTGTATCATTACTTAAAATTATTCATATTTTCACAGTTTTTCATTAATATCATGGAATTCTGACCCAAGTTGCAGCTGCAACTAACTCTTTCTATCTTAAAAACAAATAAAGTGGTGGATGTATGGGTGGATGTTGAAAACCTAGTATGAAAGCTTGTGAAGGAAAGCACAGTTGGTAAAGCTAGAACTTTATCAGCTACTTGTGTCCTCCCTCAATATAGCTCCACGTTATGCTTCGTATTCATAGGAAAAACTATTTAATGTCTCAAACAATGAATGTTTATCAGCATAATATGCTTTTGTGACTTACTGATTTATTCTTGCAGCGTTGGCCCTCTAAGACCTGGCCTGCTCACTTGAGTTTATATAACCATAAAAGAGAGACAAGTAAGCATCTCTTAATTCTCTGCAGAGGAGAGAACTTCCTCAGCACAGCTTTTCCAGCCAGGAAGCAGGATTCAAAGTCGTTTCAGTATTAAAGAGAGAACATATTGTTTGCCTTAGAGTTCTCTCAAAGAGTAGCGAGTTGTTTTCAGGCGTAGTAATTTAAAGGTGGTGGTGAATGTCTCCAAACTATCACATGAAAATTTTAAGTTTCTCAAAGCTCTTTTTTTTCCCACCCCCACCTTTTTCTTTCTTTCTTTCTTTTTTTCTGTCCCGTTTTGCTTTAGAAATGAAGACAGAATGAAGAAGCCTGGAACTCCGGGGACACCAGGCTCCAGTGACCTGGAGACAGCCCTTCGTAGGCTGTCCCTGAGGCGGGAGAATTACCTCTCGGAGCGGAAGTTCTTTGAAGAAGAGCAGGAAAGGAAGTTGCGGGAGCTGGCAGAAAAGGGCGAACTCCGTAGTGGTTCCGTTACTCCTACTGAAAGCATCATGTCCCTGGGAACTCACTCCAGATTTTCAGAATTCACTGGATATTCAGGAATGTCTATCAGCAGTCGCTCCTACCTGCCAGAAAAGCTTCAGATTGTGAAACCACTAGAAGGTGATAACAAAGGGCCTCGGCCTTTATCTGTTCTTCTAAGTGACTCCTTGTGGTCTCTTATCCATCATCAGAAAGCAGGAAATCTTTGCAATACATATTCTTTTTACTTTAGAGACAGTAATCCACGCTGTTGGTTTGAAATCTTCTAACTACTACATTTTTCTACAAGCCTTAAAAGTGTTAGGCAACAAATCCAACCGAGGGAATAAAATGTTACAGGCCATACACACATAAGCAGTACACCCTTACATGTGAGCTAAATCTCAGTGTTGCTGTTTCATACCTAGAAAAGGAAGGTGATGAGTGTCTGAAATTGAGCAACAGAGTATTAATTCATCAACTCTCAGTTCTGCAGATGTCTGCAAAGACCTTTGCTTACTTTGTGTAGACCCAGTTGGTTTAATAGGACTGCCTTTGTGATTAAAAATGACCTCTGCACTTTAATTGGCTGTCTGAGTGGCCACACATGAGTCTCTATGGCTCTGATTTCATGTGAAATAGGTTGTTTTAGCCAAATTTTCTCCATATATTGTCTCAGAAAAAGGCAAAGATGTAGGTTACTGGTAGTCAAGACTAGAGCTTTATTTCAGAGCAAAGTGCGTTTCTGTAGTCTGCCTGATGAAGCTGATGGTACACGAGAGTAGCATAGTCTGCCTGGCTTTCTTCAAAACTTTCAGGTAGTTGCTGGCAGTTAAAAGTGAGTAAATTCCTTCAGATTTTAAACAAAAGTCTGTAGCACTGCAGAGATACACTGGTTGTGTAATGTAGCTTTGGTTTCTTTCTGGTTTGGTCTGTCCCCCTCTCTCTCAGACAGAACTGTTGTGTTACATTGTGTTGTCTGTGTCTTTTAATGGCAAAAGTTCAGTTTTCATCTTCTTGGAGCAAATTCATTTTGTCTGTAAGAAGCATTTAGCATGACACAGAAGCAAAACCAACCCTGTTTGTGTCCTGAAGAAAGTACGTGCTGTATCTACCCATAGCCACAGCGCACGACTCCGTGCTGTGCAGCAGTTTTCAGTAGTTTGTTTTCATGATTGCTTTTAAGTGGTCATAAAAAGACTGATACGTCATGAGAAAAGGGATGATCCAGCTTCATTTAAGTTACTGTTTGCTACCACTGTAATAGATTTCTGTCACCATCCCATTATATCTGCTTTTTTTCTTCCAATAAACTCCTTAATTCTTTATCATCTTTCTATCTGTCTGTTTTGTTGGTTTTTTTTAATAGTTTTGTTTATTATTCCCACTGGGTTATTTTTTTCCTTAAAATTATCTCACCTGCTGAAGTACCTCCAGTGTTTGGTGTTACATCTCATTTGTGGTATGGTTGTGTCTGCCTATTTCATAGGTTTAGACTTTGTTGTCTTGTATTAAATACACGTTTATGGTTTTGTTCCTCACTTCAGCACAGTTTATTTCCTGTGTATTTTCCATGAGGTTAAATTCTGGTTTTTTACACTTCATGGATGCTTCCATGCTACTGTGGCAAAACAGTTCTGCTGTACCTGCAGACTGTTACCAGTGGTTGTGCTTTTGGTTTTCATTATTGTTTTCCTAAGGGTATTTATGCCCTAAAATGGGGGAAGAAAAAACCAGTTCTGTATCAAACTGCAGGTTAGTGGCTTCTACTCCTTTATAGCAATTTAAGTCACACAGTAAAATAAGTAGGGTCACAGAAGCCCTAAGGAGTGAATTTTTTTCTTCACATCTTTTACAAACAAAATAGGAAGGATGTCTGCTTCATATGTCTTGTTTTAGTTACATCCTAGTGGTGAGGATTTTTTTTCTTTTAAACAGTGCATATGCAGCTTCTTGTGCCGTAAGCACAAAATAGCACTCCCTGTGTCCTGGAAGAAAAGTAGTAGAACTTACAAAACTATCTGGTAGGGCCCTGGGATTGAATGAAGGACAAAATGTTCTTCATTTGGCTTTTTGAAAAAAATATGTGTTTATTTATTAAGGCAGTTCACAACGGAATGTTCTCAAGTATTACATTGCTTTCTGCATTTGTGTTAATCTTCTCTGGAAAAATTAAAGCTCATGCACATTTTATGAGATCAAGGTTAAAGTAATAGAGGTGCATAGAAACTCAGATTTCCTCCTTTCCAAAAGAAACTGTTAGCATGTAGCATCAGTAGGAATGTTAAAGCTCAAAATACAGGTATTCTGGTGAATGTATTTCCTTGGGAAGGATTTGAAATAGTATTAACTTAGTGCATCTATTCTGCAGAGCTTCTCTGAGTACAAGTTTTGGTGATGTATCGAGTGAAAAAGGCTGCATCCTCAGAAGCTTGTGTGTGGAAGTTCATTAGCAGCAGGATTTTATCCTTGCATGTGGTGCAGAAAGAAATGTTGATTTTTCTTTAACTCTGAGGGAGTATTGTCATACAGTAAAGCTCTTCTCTTTGCTAAGACTTACAGGGCAGTATGTTTCTTCTAAATAGAAGCAAAAAACACGACCTTTGTGACAATTCAGAAATACATACAAATTATAGGGATGTTCTTTTTGTTACAGTTATTTATTCTGGTGTTGCAATGATCTCTGTCTCTTGGGCCTGAAGGGTACCAATCAGTCTAAATCCCCCGTAGTCTTTCAAAAGTTGTTAAAAAAATAAATAGGACCATTATCCAAAGTAACCTAGCAGATCCAGTTACTCTGTCCTGCAGAATCTTTTCATGTTGAGCTGAAAATTACAGGTTTTGAAAGCAAGATAGATTCCACTGTACGGCTACTCACTGAGCTCAGTTATTGTAAGGAAAGAAGTTTTCTCAGTTCCCTATTTGCAATAAGCTTCCTGTAATGCAGTATCCTTACTGTGAAATGACAGTTGTTCTCCTTCCGTGGGATTTTTCTTTCAAATGCAAAATGACGTGCATAGGAGCCATTCCTCTCCTGGTTATTACAGTGTTTTAGATTTTTACATACACCATGCAACAAATTGAACGTTCTTAGTCTTCTAATAGTGGTGATTCATGTGTCAGCTTGTTGAGCGAGTCACTGTTCTGTTTTGGGGAGAGGGGGCAGGAACAACACAGCAAAAGCTGCTCTGATTTGAGCTGACAGAGATGAAAATAAAAAGTTGGTTCCTTAGTGTCAGAAGATCTGGAAAGAATAAGCCACATATTACACAGTAGTGACTGGTGGACATACCTGGGAAACTGCAAGTGTTGTTTAGTTGCTGTTAGAGGATCTATTTAATCTGAGACATGGCTGCTTGTGACTCGTTGTCACCCATTGAACACTGTGTGTTGAATACTTTCTCTGGAAAATGCACCTCTTTGCTCACTCAAAACATTTTTCTGCCCAGGATGAAGCTGCAGGTATGGTAGCATTTAGTTCTGTAGTAGCTGACTGTGTGTAGTGGAGGGGCCCTGGGAGGGGCCGTACAAATATTTGGGCTGGATGTGTAGCTCAGAGGTATTGCCTGCTTACATGTGCTTGGAGCTGATGTGGCTTTCTAACACATTAGAATGCTGACCCTGCTGTGTCCTCCTATCAGCGACCAGTAGTAAACACTAGCATGTTTCTAGCACCTTTCGTAGTGTGAGCTTAATGTGGGGTCATGTGCTTTATGCTCTCCTTAGAACTTCCAGTTCAGCTCTTAAACACAAATTATTTCTACTCCTGCTTAATCCTGTGAATGTAAAGGGGTGAGGATATTGGCGGGGAGGAGGTGTGCATGTGCACAAGTATGGCACGTCCTGCCACCAGGCTTTGCTTGAGTGTCAGTGGGATCAGTGATCTGATTTCCTAGTGATCTGGAAATGCTGAAGGGCAGCTGAAGCAGCTTCGCCTCGTAGCATGGCTTCCTACAAGTATTAAGACTGGTTCATGGAAGCTCCAAACCTTTGGTGGGACTGAGGTTTGGACTTTTGGATAAACCAAGTGAGATTGTTGGCCTGTTGGGTTTTGGATTGGTGACTGATTTATTGTGGTTGTCTTTCTGTTTCCTTTCAAGGTTCTGCCACTTTGCACCACTGGCAACAGCTGGCTCAGCCTCATTTGGGCGGGATCCTGGACCCGAGGCCCGGGGTTGTCACTAAGGGCTTCAGAACCCTGGACCTCGACCTGGATGAGGTGTACTGCCTTAATGACTATGAGGAAGATGAGACAGGTGACATTTCTTACAAGGGCCTAACTACCTCGACGCCAGTTCAGCACACAGAGACCTCAGGTGAGAGGTCACAAGCACAAGTGACTGTTTCAGAGAACAAGAATAACCCCCGCCAATCTCAGGCTTTCACAGAGGAGATGCAGGAGTCCGCGACTGACGATGATGAGGGGTCTGGTGAGGGAAACTCATTAAGTCCAGTAAAACTGACATCTTTACAGGATTTTGATTACTGGGCCATTCTCACATCTCTCCAGAACAGCATCCATAATATCGCTTTGTGTGTAGCATCTGCACGTTAATGCGTGCGGTAGTTAGAACATAACCATCCTAACACTGGCTCAAAAGTCCTTTCCGTAATAATCTTTTAATTTGACTTTTTTTTTTTTTTATTATTTCCAGTAACAGCATCTGTGGTCAATATTTTACTCTATTTTGATAAGAGAAGGCTGCTAAAAGAAAATGGTTCATTCACAAACCTGTGTGTGGCATGTGTGGGATTTGTATGTGTATAGAGTGCACACTCTCACTTCAGTGTGTATAATGTGTAGACCATCTATATTTTGTATGCTTACAGTGTAGATGTTTTCCTGACTGTTCATATTTAGTGATTCCATACTTTAGATTTTGTACTTTGGGGGAAAAAAAACAAAAAACAAAAAAACCCATGAATTATAACAAAAGATGCATCTGAATTGCCTTTGCTGAAACAAATGGAAGTGCCTTGAAATCGAGCAAAGAAATTCTGTGAGTTTAATTCAGTTACCTCAGATAACGGGTATCTGGATGAAAATTTTCTTTGAGATAAAACTCAATTGAGGATGTTTTCGTGCCAAAAATAATGACATTTTCCTAATTTCCTGTCTGCCACACTGTTCTTAAATTCTATCCTTTGTATTTATACCATATAAAGACATTTTTAAATGGTTCAATACTAGATGGATTATCAGATACTCTGAACTGACATCCGAAGTCCATTATTGCTTGAGGTTACAGGTTCTCAGACTATAGATGTATTTTGAGTTTGTATGATTTCTGTTGTTGATTTTGTTTGTTTTGTTTTGTCTCAATAAGCTTTATAGGATTGCTAGTCTATAGGATTTGCCACTGGTAAAGAACTGTATTTAGTCCAGAATTAGAAAACTGCTAGAACTCCCTTCAGACTTGTTTTTACATAGCTATTTTAAATGAGGATGCTTCCTTCACCCTCTTTTTTCTGGAATAGGTCATAACTTACCATTTGGCTGATCTTTAGACAATGAAGTGATTTCTCAGGGCTAGACAGTAATATTTCTCTGTTCTTTTTGTGTAAGGCAGAGCATCCGTTGCTCTCATTAAAATGAGACAGTTGAATGCTGTCAACCATTGAACATAAGCTAATTCTTGCAGTCATTTTAGTAAGACTAAACCTCATCCAAACTGTTCAACTTCCCTTTCCATTTGCAAAAATTGGCTTTGTTCTGTGAAATTGTTCAGGAATGAGAATAACCTTAAATTTTTATATTAATATGGAAATAGGTCATGCCTCCACAGGAGGTGTGTACGGTTTTGTCCAGGTGTTTACCATTTGAAGAGTCTAAATAACAACAGCAAGAAGAGCAGGAGTTCTAGGAAACATGAACCGAAACACTCAAATACTCATATACTCAAATACTAAAATAACTGGTGTTTTTTTTCTTTTGGTCTGCAGAATAAAATACTCAAGAAAAGGTGCGATTTATTGTAAAATGTGTTGCTGCAGAGAGAAGGAAACAAGCAGTTTTACATGTACTCAAGATAAAAATAGTAGTGCAAAAGTCAATTTTGTTTAGTTTGGACAAAGTATCTTCCAATTATAAGAGTAGTCAACACAGGAACATGCCAAACATTGTGAAAACTTATTGTCATGGACTATATGTAGAGAAAGGGTTCAGATACAGATTTTTATTCTTTTAACAATAGATTAGAAAAACGTCTGTGGCTAATGATTTGGAAATGTTATTTCTTGGGAGCAGAAATATAAATTTAGGCCTGTGTTATGATTACAAATTGGCCAAAAAAAAAAAAAAAAAGAAAGACTTGTATTCATCTCCATTTCCTTTCTTCATTACAGTTTCAATACCAGTCACCGTAGAACAGGGGTTGTTCCCTAGTGATGGCTGATTTTTTCCTGGAGAACTTTAGTTATCTCAGACAAGATTTTTAAGCATATTCGTTACATTATAAATTGGCAAGTACATAAAATTGTCCTTGTAATCTTATTTGGATTGTTTGCTGAATAATTTTGATACATTACAGAAATTGGTCAGAATGATTAGCTTTTATGTCTAGAATAAACAAATTGACTGAAAACTTAGCTCCCATTCTTTATTTAATTGTCCAGCTGCTTAGGAGTATCCATGAGCCTCCACGTAGTTATCAATTGCACTGCTGAGATGGATTAAAGATGCTGCTGTTTCTGCTTTTTGTTGAAGCAATTTGTCGGGTGGCATGCAAGACACTGTGGTTGTTTTGAGAGTAGGGACTTATTAATGTGGCAGTGCTTCTTTGAATCCACACCTGTCCACTGAAGAATAATTTACAGGAGCAGAAAGAGATATATGCTTAGCTTATGACTTTATTTTGTATTTCAACATTGTGCGGCCACTGTTTCTCTTGAAAAGCCTCCTTGGCATTCTTTGTGCCTATCCTAGGTTTCTTGTTAAAGGTTGCAGTGCAGGCAGGAGTGTGTATGGACATGCAGTGCCCTAGAGGGTGTTGCAGTCACACGGCTAGGACCTCACTGCTTGCCTGAGTCCAGGAACTGTTCTAGGCTGTGGTGTACAGAACAAATTTTGCTAGAGAATGTGGAAGTTAAATAAAAAGGGAATAAGAAAAATATCTTGGATACGATGCTCAGTTGCTTATAATCTACGATAGCTCCATTGTGGAAAAATCAGATTTGAGTGGTTCATGGAAGGCAGAAAGAATCCCTCTACAGCTGCCATTGGCATACCAAAGCGTGTACCAGTCTAGGGCTACAGCTCTTCTAACCTGGGAGCAAAATGTCTTTGGAAATACAGCGCCTATAAGGACCATTCCTAGCAGATGTAAGTAATCTCAGCCTTTTGGGTAGGCATCTGCTTTGCTTGATGTGTATGCTGCAAGGATTGTTTCTTACCCTTTTTGCAAGGGAGATGCTCTCTGGTAGAGATCTGTGAGATCCTGTTCTTCACACCATTTTGTTGGTGTGTAGAGAGCTGCCATGGATGAATTTGAGATGAGCCCAAAGGAAAGTCCAGTTTCAGGAGAACAGAAATTTCTAGTAGTGCTAAAAATGTCTTGCAGCCAGAATACATGTATTCAGAACAGAATGTCAGTTGCTTCTTGTTGAGTGATAGAAGTCGTTCTGAGTAAATAAAAAGTTATGATCCTTAGTTTTTTTTTTTTTCCCAGTGTTGAGAACTGTAGTATTTATTGACATGTCAAATAACTTCCTTACCATTTATGCAGATCATATCCCAGTTATGGCACTGAACGTTTCAGAGGAAATTAACATGCTTGTGGTTTATAATCTGCATTCTGTCTGTTGGAACCACATATTGTGTGGAGACTCAGTAATTTGAGAGAGTATTGTAAATTCTGGAATTGCAGTTCTAGCTCATACCCAGAAGTACTTTGAAATTTGTGTATCACTTGAATGGAGACTCTCAGCATATTTGGAATGGTAAAGAAGTTATAGGACAAGACGATGGTAATACCATCTGGGAGGATTAACTTTTGAAGCACAAATTTTTAGTAGCCTCAATACATTTTTTTTTTTTTTTTATTCTTTGTAACGGTAGTATATTTTAAAACTGTACAAGTTATGGTTTGTGTGTGTTTGTTTGTTTGTTGTTTTAATTTGCTGCCTTTCAGGTATGTGTTTCCCTTAAACAAAAAAACCCAAAGCACTTGAATACATTCAGCTTGAGGAGTGTTGTGAATGTTCTCATTGTGAAGCTAGAAGGACTCCACTTAATTCGAGTTCAGCGTGTGCCTAACTGCAAGTTCATAGTGGGTGCACAAACTGATCTTCCACTCCTTGTGTGTGTTAGTTCCTCTGGTTGCTTTGTTTTCAACAGAGTACGTGTACACAAACTTAGAGGAGCAGCCCTCCGTCCTTCATTTTTAGACATAAATAATGACGTGGGGATCTTTACAAATAGATGCCTAAAATCACGAAAGCACATCATGAATGTCTCACATTTGAGTTGTTTTAAGCAGGATCACTATATATGCGTGTAAGAGGTTGTCATTGTATAGAAAAGCAATAAATTTTGTTACTCTTCTTAGAACTAAGATATTGATGCATATTTAAATATATTTCGTATTCAAGTAGCATGAATATTTCACAGTAATTATTTCTTTTCAAAAAAATCTGTCAGCATTTGCTGTCTGTGCTGTTCAAATGTTAGAATTCCATTCTGGGGATAAAATAATGCTGAAGCCATATTAAATACTTTACAATCTTCTTGCATCTGTACTCCTTGGTTGTATAGGGACGAGGAAAAGACCCCAGCCAAAAGAAAGATAAGAACGTCCTGCCTAAAGGATATCTACCTTTGTTGAGGTTTACATCTCTCCCTGTTTCCAGAGGCAGAATAAATGAAAGTTTGGAAATGCAGATATTCAGGGGAAAAAAAAAAGTTGTAAATTGTTTGAGGAACTTAACAGGACTAATGCACCTCACGTAGACAATGGAGGTTTTAAGTAGTCAGGCTTACCCAAAAACCAACGTTTACTGAAGGATATGGCTCTCAGGAGGCACCTAAACCACTTGAAGACAGCACCATGCTCACATTTACAGCTGTTGTGTTTACCACCCGACTGTGTTGTTTCGGTAGTTAACCCGTGTGTCAGATTCAGCATACCCTATGTTCTTCCTGTTCTGTCAGCCAGGAGGTTTTGGTGCAGGTGGCACTGGGTGCCAGAACTTTCACTCACCTGGAAGAGATGAACTCTGCTGAATTTAGAGAGCATGCAAAGCAGCTGTCTTGTCCTGTGAATCCTGTTAGATACTGGCACAGGCTGCCCAGAGAAGCTGTGGGTGCCCCATCCCTGGAGGTGCTCAGGGCCAGGTTGGATGGGCCCTGGGCAGCCCGATCCAGTGGGTGGCAGCCCTGCCCATGGCAGGAGGGTTGGAACTGGGTGGGCTTTAAGGTCCCTTCCTACCCAAGGCATTCTATGGTTTATGACGTAGTTTTCAGAATTATCGGCCTAGCTGGGAATGGAGTTGTTGGCATAGACTGGCACAAGTGAAGCCTATCCTTCTATCTCAAATGCTAATGCTTGGAGGAAGAAGGTGCCCACGTAACAGTCCTTCATTGTTCTCCTCTTCCAAATCCGTGTCTTACCAGCCTGCGCTGAAGAGATGTACAAGCTCCTTGTCTCTCTCTACTGAAAGGCCAGGGAATTCAGTTTTTTCCTATTGTTGAAACAAGAAGGGGGAGAGAAGAACCACCAACCCAAAACCCAGAATGACTTGCTTCAAAGTTGGACTAAAATTTACCTTTTTCTTCAGCCTTGATCAGTTCATATCTGAAGATTTCTGATTTCTGTGGGTTTTTTCTTTGTTTGTGCTTTTTTTTTTTTTTTTTAATTTTGCATAAACCTGTATTTGCCAGAACAGATCTTTGTATGAAACACAAAGATTTATTGGCCGCTGTGAGCAATATGCATCCTCCCTATTCACCTAACACATCAGAGAACTTGAGGTAGGAACCCCTGTTACAAAAGCTGAAGCTGTTTTAGTATAGCTGCTGCTTACAAATCTTCCTCAAACTCAGTTTGTCTGACTTTTTTTTGTCATGGTGTGGGCCAGTAGTTCACCTGCTACCTTTCTTTCTCTGCATAAGCTGGTTTAAAACCCAGATCGTACAGTCTTCTGAGGGTTCCCTGAGCAGAAGATTGTGTCCTAAATGCATCTTGCTTTGCTGTTTGCACCTAGCAGATGTCCTATAAGCCCTGAGTACCCAAGGTGAGCTACAGAAAATCAGCTTTGTGTTTTGAGTAGGCAAGGCTCTACTTGACCAGCAGATGGAGCTCTCTGCAGTCAGATTCTTGATCAGTGTCTGGGTTTTGTTCTTTTTTTGTGTGTGGTGTTTGGAAAGATGTCTTTATAGCGGTGTCTGTGCTCACAAGAGAGTCTCCTTGAGCTGTGATGTTTTGCATTTTTCCCAAAATGCCTAAGAATTTATAGAAAAAGCTTAATAAGGTGAAGCGTTATTAATTACTGAGAGCCAAAGCAAGACACAGCAGCAATCGAGAGTTTAGTTAGATTTTTAATTTATGGGAAAGTGCACATATTCTTTAGTTTGTGGTATTCCTGATGGATAAAATTACGTGATTTTTGTCTGTAAATTTTGTTAAACAATTATGTTCAGATTGTTTTTCATATGGATACAGAACTTGTTAATCGTCTACTTTTCCTGAAAAAGAGGGTATAAATAAAACAGATTTGTTTTCAGCCACAGTCACGTGGAACAGATTTTCCTAGAATCAAACCTGTGTAAAACAGATGGAGTTGTTCAGATGCAATCTCTTTTAGCCATTGGTATTACAGATGTTTACTGGCGATGCTAGCTTTGCACATCGAAAAAGTAATTTGCTCTTAAGCCCCTACAGTTGTTTTCTTCATCACTTGTCGTTATAATATTTTGTTGTGTATGTGAAAGTAGTCTCATTATAAAATTATGTATTACTTATTCACAAGTTTATACCGATTCAGGATATGGCCATTCTTGTGAAAAATTACTGGGTGAGGAATGAATCATTTTGTTTCTATTTTATGAACTTTTCGTTTACAGCAACAGGTTCTCACTCTCTTTGTATTGTGTCCAAAGGATGGAAAATGCAACAGCAGTATGATACACCCCATTTTTGACTGATGGAGGATGGAGCTGGTACAGAACTCTCGTAGTGGTATTTGAGGGTGGAATACATCCTTGGAAATTGATTTTTATTGATCATTTTGATTTGTTTCCTCTTACTAGGGCCAAGTGACTTCTCTACTTTTAGCAGCCTTCTCCTATCTCTGACTCATTCGTGACAATGAGTCTTGCTTTTGCTAACGCAGCTGCGTATCTTCAGTGTGCCTGTTTCCAATCTGAGGGGACACCCAGGGGATATTACAAATGGGGACGATTCACTTACTGTATTACAGCTGTGTGCTTCTGTGGGATGAGCTTGCAACCTTAGACTGGCATTGCTTCCTTCTGTTCTCTATTCATCATCCAGGGATAACTACTCTGTTTCCACTTGATTTATGTCACAGTCCTTTGTTTTCTCTAAATAACCAATTTTTTTCATGTCCAGTTATTTGAACTCTTTCTCCAGACTTTCTTTTAACTCTCTGCAATGTGGAGAGAATCATGATTGCTAGGCTGTGCTCCCTTGTAATAACTTTTATAGTGCTCACACTAATCTCTAAAGCAACTGGATTCCTGAAGCATCCTAATTACCATCTCTGGAGGTGAAGTAGAGCTTGTTGTTATGTTATGCTGTGCTAACATTTGAGTGTGTTAACATGACACTCCAGTGAGTTTTTTTTTTTTTTTTTTTTTTTTGAAATACCCTTCTTTGATGTACAGTAATACCTTCTAGCTTTTACTATAAATTAGCTTGAGTCACACATCGTATGCTTAGCCACTTCTGCTTCCACTGTTCACACTCCCCGTGCTCTGCCCTTCACACACTGCTCATATGGCGACCTAACTGCACACACTATTTTTGTGCTGTAAGACTTGATCTAGAGAAGGGAACACAGCCACAACTGAGACTTGCTTTGCTTCCGCTGAGCATCTCTGGAAGTTCAGAATGGTGTCTGGTCTGGTTGGTCTGTCTGTCCATCCTTTGCAATGTGTTCAATATTTGTGTACTGTGGTATTAAAATGTGGCTTACCTGGGGAATGGCTCAAGTGGATTGGGTAGAAACGGGAGGGAGGGAGCTGCACACAGTTTTTATTGTGCATGTTTCTTGACCACTGCTAAGTTTGTTTATGTAATGGAACCTATGCAATCATGATATCTTTGATGTAATACTTAACTCTGGGTGTTTTTCAATCAGCTTTTCAGATGCATGGCTCTTAAATTTTCTGGTTATTTTGCAATGCCCCCAGCTGCCTTATACAGCAGATGAGTATATCCACAGAAGTATCTCTGCTAAGAAGAAAGCAATTGGCCTAAGTCCATCATTTTTTAAATTATGAGCTGAATTGCTTCTTTCCCCAATTAATGGTACACTTGCAGAGGGAAATCTTTACAGCCACATCTGTGGTGAAAATGCTTTACTATACTGTTTAAAAATATTCAAAAACTGCTATATTGTGCAGCTGGGGACATGCATTCTTAAAGAACATAGGCACATGCACAGATGTACGGTAGTGGATCTGAAAAACTCCCCCTTTCCTTACTGTGGGGGCGAGAAGAGAGAAGCAGTGCTGTGTGTCCATCCCCACCCCAACTTTCAATCTGTTCCTGTCGCACTAGCAAGCTGGATCCATTACTGAAAAGTGATGGGGATTCCTCTTTGTGGGTCAATCTCAGTGCTGACATGCACGAGCATTCAGCAGATCGTAGTGCTCCTTAGCTGGTACTAGAAAATGTTTGTTGCAATTTCCTGCCAATGAGCGTTGCTGGTTTAGATAAGGACTAGCAAGTATTGCCTTGTCTGAATCTTTTTCAAGCAAGACTTTTCTGCGATGTTAGCAGTCATGGGGAAGTTTCAGAAGAACATTTTAGCCCTGGCCTTGGGAGTCCTAGACATGTTTGAAGAACAAGTGTGTTAGAACACTGGAGCACTTGTGTATTTCACTTTTCTTGCATTGATCCTGTCTGAGGTTCCCCATCACTTTTTGCATCTGCCTTGTCAGCACACGGAAGTTTGGGTTTTTTTTTTTCTGTGTAAAATGCAAAGAATTTGCTTTTTTTTAATTTAGTACCTCATCCTGGGAAGTGCATGTCACAAACCAACTCCACCTTCACCTTCACCACCTGCCGCATTCTGCACCCCTCCGATGAGCTCACACGAGTCACGCCAAGGTAAGGGGTTCCCGTGCTGGCAAAGCCTTCAGCTGTGTCAGAGTTTCCCTGTGAGGAAATGAAAAAGTAATGGCATAAGCAAAAGCATTAGCCACACTGGAGAATTACAGTGCACCCCCAAAATTATTCCTCCTCTTTTCAGTTGCCTCAAGTTGATTTTATGTGAGAGGCATGTGTAATGTTTTAGCCAGCCAGCCAAAATATCTTAAATTTTATTGTCTCTAGTTAAAGTTTTGCAGGATCAGAAGTAACTACGTTTGTTTCCAGTATCCAAACTATGTTTATTTCCAGTATCCAAAGCTGCCTGTCCCAAACTAGTTACAGACCCCGTGCATGAATGCTTAGAATATGGTGTTGGCCCAATTCAGTTGGTGACCCAATTCAATTTGTGCATTTCCTGTCTAGTCTAAACAAAAATATGAGGGACATTTTTCTCTGGAGGACAAATTGAAATCTGTGGTCAGGTCAAAAAAAGGATGTGCTGGTAAAGAAATGTAGAGGGAGATACTTCAGTAGTACCCAGGAAGTACATGAGGAATGGAGGAGGAAACCTGACTTAATCAAAACCAGGGAGCTGTCTGCTCTGTTCCTTGGTGTAATTGTTGGAAGTGAGTTCTTAGCAGCCAGACTGAAACCAACGGACTGGCTCAGTAATAGCAGCTGGCATGGATGGGCATACCCTCACAGAAAGTCAAGAGCTGAGAACTGAGGAGGGTGAGTGGATTTCGTACCTAAGAGGGCACTTTCCTTTCTTAGCAAATCAGAAGTTAAAGTGTGTTTTTTCTGATTAGAAGGACAATACCTCCTTGCTTTCTCTGTCCCTTTCAGCTCCTATGGGGGAGTGTACCCCTGTGTAGGTACCCATTCAGAGATGATGTGTCTAGACTTGTTCAGACGTCAGATGGGCACTGGCTACCTAAGGAATGCAAGAGAAGTAAGGGTATTAAATGCGAACACCTCTGAGGTGATAAATACATGTGAAGGAAATAGGTGATGATTCAATGTAACTGTTCTGCTTCCCTTTCTGAATGCAGTGAGTTAATCGTGGCCTGGCTCATTTTTCTTTGTTCTCTCTTGTCTTCCTCTCCTCAACTCTGCTACTGAAGATATCCCTTTATTTGGCTGCAATTCTATTTTATTCTTTTTATTGTTGAATGGCTGTTAACTGTGGTCATAATAAACGCCCTGATTATGCTGGTTACTAAATCTAACATATCAGCCATAGCTGACAGCTAAATTCAGTACATCTTGTACATCTTCAGATCCCTTGGTTACCCCAAAGTACACGAGAAGACCAAAACAAACAATATGATGTGTTCAGTGGGCGCATTTAAGGAGCTCCTCCTTACCATCTATAAACGACTCTTCGCAGGTCGTGTGAGAAGGACGAGGAAACGGCATTATGTCACGTTATGCTGAGAGGAGATGTAGGGCAGACACTAAGACCCAGCGTGCAGGGGGTGAGCAACGCTGCCGGCAGCGCCTGTGCCGGCAGGGCCACGTGGGAGGAATGCCAGTGTGTGTGGCACCAGCTAACCCCAGGAGTTCAGATCCTCACCTCCCTGGTTGTGTCTGAACCTGGCCTCTAACCCAGGCTGCGCTCTAACCTGACTAAATTCCATCCAGCTCCACGAGGTGCTCGTTTGTTTGTTTCTTCTCCCAGTCTGACTCTGGAACTGACCCTGGGCTGGGTTGCTGAGCCCAGGTAGAGCCACAGAGACAGACTCAGTCTGGGCTGCTCGGCAGCGTTGGCCAGTTTGAAGGGGAAACTGTTTCCTGTACAGAGCAACATCAAAATGATCAGCCAAACAAAAAAAGCAGCACCTACATAACAACCACTTGCAGGGTTGGGGTTTTTTTGTTTGTTTGTTTGAATTGCACCGTAACGCATACCAGTACTGACAAATCAGTAGAAATGCTAACCTGTTTTTGCAACTGAAATCTGGGGCTGGAAAAAAAGAAATAAAGCCAATCAGGCGCTGTAGCTTTCATCTCATGAGTAGGACATCTCAGAAGCCACATGTCTGAACTTCCAAAATGCGCTTCATGCTATCCTGTAGGAAGTCAGTTCACAGAGCGAGTTCTCTTCCTCTTTCTTCTCCCTCCCACATGCTTTTCAAGGGTTCTTCTGTACTTGCGTTGTGGGAGGTGCAGCACAGTGGCTGCCACTGCTCTTTACTGCTACCGCCATAAAGTGCAATTGCAGCTGTGAAGATGCAGCTCTAATCAATGCTGAAGAGAGGAGCTGTGAGCTAACACTTCCTTTTTGCTCAGCCTTGCCTTCATAGTGTGTGTGTATGTGCTGCAGTGGGCACGTGTGGTCTGGGCGCTGCTGGGAGTCCTCCCCTGCCACTGGCAGTCCAGGCAAAGTGAAGAGGCTTTGTAAGGAGACCTCCCTGCAGCACCGCTGCTGCCTACACTGACTGCACAGCCCGCGGCGTGGTGCAAGACGACAAATTCCAGGGCAGCTCTGCAAGGCTGTGTTTCAAATTGTGCCACTCTAAACATTAGTTCTCTCAGAAAGTGTTCTGCTACAGTTTACAGAGAGGAATACATGGGATTCCTCTTGCTGAATTGTAAATGCAAGATAAAAAGCCTTTACAGTTTTACTGCTTTCAGTAGAAGTTGGTGCAGTTCCAAATCACGATAGAGATTGTATTGGTCAGATCTGACGTAGCCATGGAGAGAAGACGTCACCTGAGACTTGGTAACATTGGGCCAATATTTCCTCAGGTTAAGGAGTGCCTTAAAGATGTTAGTGCTGCTGACTTCCAGGAGATCACTGGAGTAGAGTTTGTTGTATTAACTCATGTCAGCTGATGGCTGTACGCCATTAGACGAAGTTCTCATCAAAAACTGTGACTCAGAACAAAACCTCCCAGGATGTCCACTTCCAGTCACAGTAGTGCTGACGTAAGGTTCAATGAGGCCATAATCTCCGGTCAAGGCATCATACGGGCCCTTCTGTCCTCGTGGACAAAAAAGATGTGATCCTTTGGCCTGAGACTTCTCTGCAGCTGACAATCCAACAGGATTGTTTCAGTGTGGCTATTGGAAGCATTTCTTGGTGCAGAGAACCCAACTGCAGTTGAAGTTACATGCTATGGCTGAGCCAATGCAGCAGCTTGGCTCTGGAAAAGGGAAATCCCACNTTTTTCCCTCTCTTGCTTTGGCGCTTGTCTAACTCTTTGCTGAGTGTCTTCTACTTGCTAACCTGGCAAGATAAAAGGGGAAGATTTCCATCTTTGAGCGCTGGTGAGCTCCCAGGTCAGTAAATTCTTGTTAGCATCAACTTCTGCATTGTTCAAGACCTTTTAAATGCCATTAGAGGAATGAATCCATGTTTAGGTAATATTACTGTGGAATTAAGTATTTTGTGTATATATACATGGCAAAAATATGATATCTCAGCGTGGTTAGGAATTGCTGGAAAGCTTTTTTTTGAAGCTCCATGGAACCCTTTGGATTCTCCCAAGTGGATGTTAATTTCAAGTGTTACAGGTGTCTTACAGACCTTATTTCTGTGATAACTGAGTACGCCATGGCTTATTCATGAATGGTGTACCTTGGGTTCATGGTGTACCTTGGGCTGCCACAAATTTTGAGTGGGGATTATGTGTAGGTAAACATGCTGTGGCTGACCAAATCTGTGACAAACAAGAATGAAGTCTGCATTAGGTCTGTGTTCATTCAGATGGTCAACTTACTGAGGAGAGGATGATCATAGAATCACAGAATGGTGCAGGTTGGAAGGGGCCTTAGAGATCATCTTGTTCCAACCCCCTGCCATGGGCAAGGACCCCTCCCACTAGACCAGGTTGCCCAGAGCCCCACCCAGCCTGGCTTTGAATACTTCCAGGGAGGGGGCATCCACAGCTTCTCTGGGCAACCTGTTCCACTGTCTCACCACCCTCGCAGTGAAGAATTTCTTCCTTATATCTAGTCTAAATATGATATGCCTCAAGAAATAATAATAATGATAATAATGATAATAATAATAATAATGATATGCCTCAAGAAAACTGAAACCATAATAATAATTAAAAAAAAAGTGCAGTAAGACAGCAATAAACATAAGTATGTAATGTCTGCCACTTGTTCTAATGCAGGTCATTGCCAATGTAACATTTGCTTGCCCTCTTGTTTATAGTTTATTTTGAAAAGAAAGATCTAGATTTGGGAGGAAATGTAGCCATGTTTCAAACTATAGTGATCAATGTTGTAACTGAATTAACAGCAGAATGGCTCTTTGCCATGTTTGGCTTGCTGCCAAGGTATCAGCTACCTGTTGGTCAATTGATGACCGAGTCGTCAGCTGCCTAATGACCAAGAGTGTGACTATATTTTTCTTACCTATTTTGATGATTGTTCACACCACTGTGCATTGCCATCTTAAGTCAGGTCCCACATCCCCTCCCCCTTACGTGTAAGCAAATTTACATAAGGGAAGAAGGGCCGGGTCTTCCGCATTGCACGTTGGTGGTAACAATACCAAATTCCAGAATCTTTGCCTCAAATGCTTCTGTAGCAAGTATGTTCCCCTCTTCCCTTGCCTTGGCTCTGCTGTGACCCAGCAGTACCAGAATGACCAGCGGTTAGGTGAGCTCAGAAGCCATGCTAGAAGCCTATCCCACTGTTGCCTTGTCTTACGGAAGCAAGTGGGAGTTGATAGCCAGTAGATCAGGAAGAAAAACTGAAGGAGGTGATCTCAAACCTGTCAGTTTTGTAGTTTATCAGAAGAAATGTGGGGGTGGGCTGTTGGGGAATGCACTAATCCCATTAAACTTCCTGCAAAGTGGGGATAACGCATTGTGTAAGAGGTGTTTCTGTACTCACATTTGTGAGGACCTGGGAAATTGCAGTTTCCCATGCACTCTCAAAATGGATAGAGTCTCTGCTCGTGACTAAAAATCTTTCTTACGGTAAGTTTTAATTCTCTAGTGAGAGAGTAATTTGACTGTTCCTTTGCTTTCAGCCTTAACGCAGCACCTACTCCAGCTTGTGGCAGCATTAGCAACTTGAAAGGCACCCCAGTGGCTACTCCCTGTACTCCTCGGCGTCTAAGTTTGGCCGAATCCTTCACTAACCTGCGGGAATCCACGACGACAATGAGCACGTCTCTGGGGCTGGTGTGGCTGCTGAAGGAAAGGGGCATCTCGGCAGCGGTGTACAATCCTCAGAGCTGGGACAGGGCCAGCAAAGGCACCCTCCTGAACACATACTCCCCTAAGATGGCGATCATTCCTTCCACTCCACCAAACTCACCTATGCAGACACCTTCTTCTTCTCCTCCATCTTTTGAGTTCAAGTGCACCAGCCCACCTTACGACAACTTCCTGGCTTCGAAACCCGCTAGCTCAATCTTGAAGGAGGTGAGGAATAAAAAGAACATCAGGAACAGTGAGAGTCAGACCGACGTGTCTGTTTCCAACCTTAATCTCGTGGATAAGGTCAAGAGGTTTGGTATCACCAAAGTCGTGAGTTCAGGGCAAGCGCCAGCTCCTCCTTTAACTGACGACCAGGGACCTCTTCTCTGTGGGGCACAAGGACCAGGGAGGGCCCTTGTTCCCGGAGGCCTGGCACCGGACACTCTCCCGCTGGGCTGCCCTGCTGTGACCAGCGCCATCGGGGGCATCCAGCTGAACACTGGCATCCGACGGAACCGGAGCTTCCCCACCATGGTGGGTTCCAGCATGCAGATGAAAGGCCCGACGTCTCTCACCTCGGGGATCCTCATGGGAACCAAGCTCCCGAAGCAAACTAGCTTACGATGAAGGACTTAATTTTTACAGCTAGTCTTTTTAAATGGAAATACTCAGATTCCTTCTCCAGTCCTTTTTCCCTCTCCCCGCCGCCCCTTTATTGCCTCTTGAGTTTGACAAATCAACTTCGTGCCTAACGGGAGAAATGTGTAAACTTTGTATAGATGTGTAAATATGTACCAGTTCTATTGTAACTAATTGGATTATTTTACTGTTCGATTGAGTGCAAAAGGCTCTACATTATGATTGCTGTATTAAGGTTAACCTGCTAACCTTTTGAAAAGGTTTTTTTTTTTTTTTAAGATGCACTGAAAAAAACAAGCAAAAGAACATGAACAACAGAAATAACTTGACTAGGAAAAACGTGAATTCTGTAGCTAGCCTAACTTGGGTTGAAGGTGCATGGGAAGCTGTTGAGTATGTTACGTTCTACGAGCATTTCATCACTTGAAGCACGGGAGCATTTATGCTTTGATAAATGCTGAAAAAAACACTCAGTTTAACACTTGATAGTTTTGACTTTGCTTTTGTTGATGAGTTGAGCTGAGTTATTGGAGTGCCTGGCCATTATGCCTGAATGGATGGAACTTCTTTCTTTTTCCGTTCTGTATTCTCCTCCTCCCTGATAGGATAAACTTGAACTAATACCGTGTAGAGGTCAGCAGGCCTACTGGGTACCTGGAATATTGACATATTTCTACCACTGCTGTCTCATTTGGCATGCTTACGTTCTGTGTGACTTCTTTGTAGTTTTTGTTTTGTTTTTCAATGCTGCACTGGGTTGTGGAAGGGGAAACTGCTTTACTCTGTGTTGCTGCCACTGAAACACGCTTTGTCAGTGCGCCCAAAGAACAGTTTTCACAACTCATGAGGTAAACAGGGCTCTGACTTCCTAGAAGTCGGAGTTGCGGAACAGATGGACAGATAAGAATGTTATAAAAGAACACATAGCAAAACCAGTGTTAGGAAAAGGTGCATCCTTGAAACCTCCGCAGAGAACCACAAAAACATTTAGTAACGGAATGGTACACGCTGGAAAGAGAAACTTGCAGTCAATACACTGACCTTCAGGTTTCGTGCATGTAGAGGACCATGGTCATGTAAATGGGGCGAGAACATTCCCTGCCCGTTTTCTGTTTCCTTTTTTCAAAGAAACCTTTTTCATCCAAAGTTTGACCCTAGCAGAGGTAAAAGTATGTGAAACGTTTTATTCCACGGTGGTTTTAAATTGGAAAAAAAACCACCTCCCAATGCCAAACCTGTAGCCTTTAACTTTTGTTACGAAACAAAAGCATCACCCACCATTGAGTTACAGCCAGGCGATCCTACTTTGAGTTGCAATTTTCTTGCCTGTTTCTCCCAAACTTTCACTGATTGTAGTGCGGGTGCTTGTAGAGGGAATGGAAATGAACAGGAGCGGGCTGGAGGGAGCTTGTTTCTAGAGCTGAGCAGAGCCCCCATGTTCTGTTTGAAGTGGGGAGGGAGAGAGCCCATGGGGCTGTTGGTGTCTCCTTCCTTTCCCTGGCACTTCCCGTGCCATCTAAGCCGAGCTCCCCGTTTGTTGCCACCATAATCACACTACACGTAATTGCCGTGAATTGCAATTTGTACCAGACTGTTACTAAATCATTAGCACTGATAATTTGTTGTATAAATGAAGCTGTCTTTTAGTCTTTGTAATGAGAGGTAGGTGANTTTATGTTTTTTAATGGGGGGGTGGTGTTTTTTTTTTTTTTTTTTTTTTTTTTTTTTTTTGAATGAAGTTGTTACCGCGGTAGTGCTATGGACACTAAGGCTATTTTTTGAGAAAGAAGAAACACATCGGTCAGTTACTGCATGTGTTTGGAGACTTATATTTATTCTATGAACTTAAGATGTTTTAGTAAAATGTCATCAGCTCTCTTTGCTGTTGTATGTGTGCACTTATTGCAAGTAAATTTAAGTACCTTTTTATTTGAATGTATCTTAAAACAGTAGATAGAACACCAGTTGATTCTGAAGGATCATGGACTCAATGGACCATTTTATAAACCCAGAAGAAGAAAGCAATACCGTATGAGATCTTAAAGAGCAGAAACTACTCATGCAATTGGGAAGCATTATTTAGCCTTTACATAAGCAGTAAGAGCTGTCAACCCACCAGAGAAAGCAATTGTGTCACATCAGAAAGATGAAATTTAAATTTTCTTCACTAATGTCAATAAAATAACAAAAAAAGTTGCATTGTTGTGTGTTGTTCAGCTTTATCCTGTTCTTTTAAGGGGATAAATCTTCCACCTTCATCTCCTGCTTTCATCTCTCAGTCAAAGCAAAGGAAGAAGCCATCACCGTGTTTGGTTTTTAAATTCTTCATTGTAAAGGCTACTGGACAGTTTTGAGACTTAAAAGATTGCCAGAGCTGGCGCAGCTTACTCAGGTCGGATCAAAACAAGAAACAGTGGAGTGAGTGCCGTTTTACTTCTGTTGGAATTCCAAGAAAGGACAATCAGCTGTTACGCAGTTTGTGCATTTTGGTTGGAAGGGGAATGTGAACTCTCGTCCTTAATAGGATGCAAAAGACATAGTGACAAAATGCACAAATACAGCGATGATGAGTACGGAGGGGCATGCAGAATTCTGCACGGAGGGGGACAGAGCTCTCTGAGGGACCTCTGGGTGGTGAGGAGCAGCTGTGATGTGGCCAGAACCTTCTGTCTCTGAGCTTACTGGCAGTGCAGGTGGGGGACGAGTCACTTAGGAAAAGCAGAAGACACTGCAGCAGGAAATGGTAAGATAGGATTGTTTATTTGATTGCACCCAAGAAGATTTGTAAGGCAGTCGTATGAGTGATGAAAATGAAGCCGAGATCCCTGTGTGATTGTACCCCAGCTGTGCTGGCTCTGTGTAGCACAGGAAGCATCTTTTTTCTATAGCACATTTTTACATTTTGTCTCCTTCCAAAATTAGTACCTTTTTTTTTTCCTCCTAACTCATCCCTGCTGGTGTGAGTGACTGCTTCTGCAGTGACCTAAATCCCTGGCTTTGGAAGGAACAATTCCATGGGGTTTGCTGCTTGCGCTGTGTCATTATTTTCCAACTTACCCGGGTGCAGGACGGCTCTGCTCTGTGGATGCGTCCCCCAGTGACTTCAGTGGATCTTGCAGGAGATGGGGTGTATATAAGAGCACCTGGGTTCTGCTTCTGGAAGCAATGCTGGTAACTGGGGAGATTCCTGGTTTCTTATTTCAGGACAGTAAATTATGCCATGGGGTAACGGGGACTGCATGACCCACCTGGAAGCTCAGCCCACACACTTAATGCACTCGGGTGATGTCAAAGCTGAACAGAACGACGGCATGAGCTAAGCCTCAGAAGGGCAAATTGGCTGATGAGTCATTGCCCCTGCTCAGCAATGTTCCTGCATCTTTGCAATATACAAATATCTCAGAAACTTTGCTGGGTGCATCTTCACCACCCCACAGCCAGGAACGTGGTCATCCACCTCTGAAATCTGGGTGGGGGGTAAGAGGAGAGTGCGTGCTGACAACTGTCTGAGACCAGGCTGTGGGCACGGGAGGTGCTCTTTGGGGAGCACAGCTTCTATGTCAGCCTTTTGGGATTCTTTTCCCCATTCTTTATCACGTTTCCAAAGCACCAGATGCATAACGTGGTAGTGCACAGAAATACAATGGTTGTCTGCAGCTTCCTGAGGGCATTTGTTAGCAGCTTCCCACGTTGTACTGAAAAACGCAGCACTGCTGTGTGCTTCCTTCCCCTGGCACGGGCAGGACCTGGTGGCTGCAGCTGTTTGTGGTGAGGGATGGGCACTGTCCAGCTGTGCTCTGCCATCTCGCCAGGCCCTGGTCACACCTAGTTTCACCAACAAGCCAAATGGGTGCACAGAGTGGCAAGAAATAACAAAAGATCTGAAAGTTACCGATGCTCAGCAATGTCCTTAGCTGTAACACAGGCAGTGAGCTTTAATGTGAGAATGGCACATACGCAACAAACCGATAATGTTCGTATTTGAAAGATGACAGATTTTTGTCCTGCTGCAATGGGCTTCAAGCTGTGCTGCTGAATCCCAGTGCTGTTCGACTGACACAGGCACTTAGGAATGATGAAAGCTTTAACAAGCCGACAGCCAGGTTTTTGCTCTTAAAGAGGAATTTAATGAACTCAGGGGATACAAAAATCAAAGACACAGAGAAGCCTTTCACCGCTTTGCTAGGACATTGCGTGTAGCCTGATGTGTGAATCCCTGCACTGTGACAGGGAGTGGGAGCGCCTGCTTTGGGCTCGGGCTGGAGCTGGCAGAAAGGGAGGGAGCTGAGCTGCTGCTGGGAACAGCTGGCTGCAGCCCCACGGCTTGCTGTGCCACCTGGCTGCCCTTGCTGCAGCAGGACGGAGGGCAGGGGATGCTCTGGGGACTGCGGGGTCTCACCTCGCCTGTGAGCACCCCCTGCCCCTTTCGTCCTCCTCTCACCCCTGTGAGAGAGCCCCAGGCTCGTTTGCAGCAAGTTGCTCTGCTCACAGAGATTGCCCAGCGCCTGTTTGGAAACTTAATAGAGCTGCAGCAGAACAAATTGAATGAAGCCCACAGAGAAAACTAACTGCCTTTAAATGTGAAAAGTTATTGATTTGCTATTTCGCCAGCATTAATTTAGCCCCTATGCAAAGCGTGCTTTCCTCTGGTGGTGATGTCAGCACCGGCGTGGGGCCCCCACTCACCCATACTGAGTGCCTGAAGCTGTCAGACAGGAGACAGGGAAAAAAAGAGATGAAATGCCCCCCCCCACACTCCCACTAGCAAGGATCCAGATCAGAAATACCACGGAGCACTTGAGGGGGGATCCTAAGGAAAACGAAAGCACAGCTTGGTGCTCTGGGCTGGGGCAGCCCACCGAGGTCAAGGTGGAGATGCAGCTCTTTGGGAAGACCTTACCAAGTCGTTACCTTCCAGGTGTTTCCATACGGTATCCTGGTGAAGAAAATAGTGCTCTCCTAATTGCTTTCAAATCCAAACTTTGTTTGCAATGGTATCAGAGGGAGAAGGTAGATTTCACCTATGAAACTGTTCTTTTTTTCTTTAACAGGCTTTTCCATGATGTAAAAAGTGAGTGTTTAGACTCATTCTTTTTGGAGAGGAACAGAGAAAAGCCAGACTAGGGGGCTTGGAAAGAGGCTGTCTGGAAGGAGCTGGAGAGGAGGAAGAACTTGTGGAAGAGCAGTCTGGTGTTTTCAGGAGGAGATCCACAGAAAGGGGAAAATTCTCTGCTGCCACTTGCTGAAGCGTCTCCTCCTTTGCACGTTTTTATAGTGCTGTTTCCTCCCTCAGCTTCTGTTAGGAACAGCTTCTCAAAACATTTTTATCACTTCTGCCGTGCTCAGTGGTTGGTATAACCATTTTTTCCCCTCAGTGTTTGTTGGTTTGGTATAATGTTGCTTTAGTAGAAATGTTTTCTGTGTTACCTATGAGCTGCTGTAGAAAGTGCCACTGTGATGTTTTCCTGCCTCCTCCTTTTGGCAAACAGCTGTTTTTTCAGGATGTAAAACATGCATTTGTTTTATTATTAACAAACGCACACGGGAGAATTTCTGCGTTAGGTGATGCATAACACCTTTTTCCATTAAGGGAATTCCTGAGCTGAGAACCAGCTGCAGGGCAGCTGCCAGGCTGCCCCAGGGAGCACCCTGCTTCCTTTTAACACTCTGTGATCTGATGGCTCTGATACCTCACCCCTTCCCTGGGGATCATCCTCTGCTCCCTCTCCACAGCTCTCCGTGCCCTCTCCCGAATGAAGGCTTAGCTCAGCACACGGCAGGGAACGTTCTCTTTATTCCATGACTTGCAGCCATCAGCAGAACTTTCACTTTGAGGTCACAATATGAAATAAATATGCCAAGAAGGTGAAACACATTGGTGTAATTCTTCTAGCTTTAGTACTGTGGACTATTTGCTACACTCAGTCCTTTATGGGTGGGGTCACCGTGAAGGTAGCTGGCCTGCTCTGGCAGGAGGGTGCTGCCCTGTTTGTATTTGGCCAAGTTCTCCTTAGAGTGTTCACAGCTGCTGTGATTGTTACAAGATTTCACTAAAAGGTGGCTCATCTCTCTGAGTATTCAACATAGGGAATACACACGCGTTGCAGAACAAAGGCATTTTCCTGCCTCTCTTTATAGTAAGACACCCAGCAACATGCAGTGACAAGACAAGAAGGGGTAAGTGAAATCATTTTAATATAACATCAGTGTATGAGAAACCACAAAAGAAAGAAAACATTTTTCTGGAAAATTCTGCATATGTATGTATTGCATTGTATAGTCTTACAGCCAAATTTACATCAAATACATGATATAATTTAAAACACTAATTCCAAGAGGACAACAAAGTATTTTTGCTGTTTCTGTACAGACATGGGAGTGTGATTTCTTTCCTGCTGCTATAGTTTGCTGTTCTTTAGGAGGAGTACTCGTACTCTTCAGCACTGCGCCGTCCAAAATCCATCCAGCCCATGTAGTCTCTGTCAGTTATCCTGTGCGTGGGATCAATGCTCTGTACCCTGTTTCCCAGAACAGAGAGCCTTCCAGGGGAACCTAAAGGAAGAGTTTGCAAGAGGAGAAAGCAAGTGGACACGTTTTCATCCATTTCTGATCTGTTTTGTATTTGTTAGCAGATGTCTGTGTGATGCAGCTGAAACTGCTTTATACACACCATGTAAAGCCACTGTCATATCACTGGGGAAAATGTCTAAGAAACATTGGGGATATTATCCCGAAAGTGACTATTTTTATTTTTTCAAAGGTAAAATAAACAGATCATTTTCTCCTTTCTTCTGCTCATGGCTGCTGGGAAAGAAGAGCCATAAATGAAAGCACAGGAGCTCCCACAGTGTAAACAAAGTAACAAGAGGGGTACAGTAGGAATACTGGGTTTCGTAAAGAAGTGAGAATAGTCCTGAAATTCAGAAAGTTGTGTCTGAAATTCATAGCTACAGCTGTCTATTGCTGAATTTACACAGGGTTTCTTACTATGGCAGTTCCATTTTCACAGCTTTCCTATTGTTCTAATTATTCTCTTCACTGCAGGACGGGATGCTGATCTGTGATCTCTCCTTAGCCTTCCTGCCACCCTTGTTTGGGGCATCAGAGAGAAATTATTGGTGAGGAGAATTTACGCTTTAAAAAGAAAAAAAGATGGTTTGACATTGTTACGTTATGTAACTAAAAATGCAGGGAAAGGTAAAATACTTCTCTCTCTGCTCCCTGAAAAAAGCCAAAATGGGCATACACCAGTAATTAGATTAAGCTCAAGCCGTGAGTGAGGAAGACAGGTTCAACACAGTAGTACTGAATGAGGACTGAGAAATGCTTGAACTGATCAAAAAGAAAAAGAAGTCCAAACTAAACCTCACAAATCTAAATCTACACTCTTGCATTGCTTACAGATTCTTAGTTCTGAAGGAACTCGTGGCGACTGTGCTTTTAAATTTCAACATTTTCTGCATGTAATGAGTTGTTACAAACACAATTCATTAAAAAACAAAACCAATGGCGTTGTTAGTGGTTGTATAGAGACACAGAGGTAAAAGTACCATAGAAAGAAACCAAACCTGCTTTAGATGTTTAGTTAAAACAAAACAGCAAAAAACATCTCTATGAAAGTATGTTTGGCTACTATTAAACGCCAAACCCATGAATTCACATACACAACTTGAAGCATATAGTTAAGTTGATGAGAATGGCTTCATGGCAGGGCTAGCACAGCACAAAACCATCACTCGGATGTTGGTATTTAAGAGATGTCTGAGCCTGAATGACCCGCGGGCTGAAAGTGCTCCCCTGCTGCTATTCTGCTCTGGCCGAGCAAGGGCTCCTAGAGGATAGCAAAATGTGTGTCACTGCCTTGTCAGCTACAATTCTCAACTACATGGTACCAGCCAGGTTCATGCTGAAAGCCTGTAAATGAAGTGAAAGCCAGGGGTCACAACAAGTAAAAGGCTTTCCCTAGGAGCACCTTAATTACTTTTTCCTTATATCACTGGAGATGTCCTATGGATACTGCAGCGTCAACACAGAGCAGACAGCTTCAGAATTGCAGCTGTTTGGCTACAAGCTGCCATCTAGCCCGAGCCTACTGAGAATCTCTCACTTTTTTAACAGGAAATATGGTCCAAAATGAGCCTATTAATCACAAGAGCAAATGCTGATGATTGATTGATCACAAGATCAGATTTTCTAATTCTAGCAAATGCCCAGACTCTCTCTCTTCTGGGATGGAATTTTCTAGTGAGCTTTCGACAAGTTAGAAGTGACTAATATAGTAGGTGTGAATGTTCTGCAGAGATTTCTGAAGTGTTGCCCTCAACCTTTATGTTAAATGAGAACATAACATTTTAATGGCAAAACAGCTGATGTGCATTGTTATAAATTGAATAAACACTGCTTTGTCCCAGTGACTCTCACCTCTTCTGTACTAGCAAGTACATCTATAAGCTGGAGTCCAGCTGGCTTAGTCAAGAACCCCATCACTAGCTAAGAATCACATTGTAGGGTTAAAAATATACGTACTTCAGAACGTGTATGCAGGCAATTCTCCCTCATATTAGTACTTACCAAAAATACATCATAAATCTGTTTTCTCTCCCACCTCATCTGGTTAAGCTATTTGGAAATGTCAGCCAGGTACCTGGGAGAATGGCATGGCTCCATAAACCCGAATGAGGAGTTCAGTGGGTGGGTGCCAATGACTAGACAGGAGAAAGGTAACGAGGGTTCTGCTTTGTAGGCTCCTACAGCAAAATTCTTACTCAGCAACAGCTGTAACTGTAGCACTGAATTGTGGAATTATATATTCGAATGGTCTTTCCATTAAAAGAAGTTCCTTAATGAATATTGTGAAAGTTTGTAACGAGAGGAAGTCCCTCTGAATATATTAAAAGCATCTTTTCCCCCTCTTGTTTCTGATTTGACCCTCTTCTGCATACACAGATGAATGTGTATGGCAGCATATGGAAGGCATAAAATGCAGATGACATCTCTTTACTGCAATCTCTTTATTGCACCACAAATAAGAATGGGATTCTGCCTAGCACGGAGATCAGCAGTGAGGCTACTGAGAGGAGAGGACTAAATGATGTGCATAAGGTTGTGTGGAGAGACAGGAGAGGAGAAAGCTCTCACTGATATGAAGTGAATTTCATCCTAAACAAAGTCTGGGGCTGGGAGTGAATTAATTACTCACTCCCTCTATACCCAAGTAATCCTAATTTCTAATACATTCTCTTTCCCCGTAGTACAGAAGATAGACAAGAGTGAAGCTATTGCAAGCAAACAAGATTTGCGAAACCTCACAAGTCCTACGGTGCTTTTTTCCCTGAGGTTTGCAGTCGTTTTTCTCCCCTGGAGGTCACAGCAGTTAGGTTGCCCACGGTGTTACTCAATTCACACATTTAAGACAACTGTTTCCTCAAGTGGCTGACAGATCACACAATAAAGTGAAGCCTTTTGGTCCCAGTACTCTACTGGTGCTTCAGGATCCTGTTACAGGATGCTGTGGAGCTTTTAAGCAATTGCAAGATTCTGTCCAAGGCAACCTGGGACTGAAAACCTAACAGAAATTGGCACATTTTGAACCAGCTTTGCTCTTACTTATTGCAGCTTTTAGTTACTGCGTTCATCAGTGTGACTTCTGGTCTTTCCAAAGCTCACACACTTTTGTAGCTTCCTTCATGAACAAATATATGGAAAATCCAACACTCAGAAGATTTCCCTGGCACTGTTATATCTGGCTGAGTTTAGGCTGGCTAGCTGGTCTGCATTTAGCCCCAGCAAAGCTCCTGCTTTCCCAATCTAAAAATGGATGGAAGAGGTTAACTGAATAACAAGTGTTTCACGAAAATGCAATTACTGTATTTTATCTTGGATACAACGTTCTGAAAGCCACACCAAAATAATCATCAGGCTATGAAAATGGAATGTTAAAAACAAACGATGAGTATGACCTGGCAGGTAGGCTTAATTTTCCTCGGTTACCTGTACACAGCTCTCAGTCAACAGCTGCTATGTAAAATATATATATATATATGTGTTTTGGAGGAGTTTTACAGTAAATGAGAAAGAAAATGGTCTCAGGAATAGCCAGGCAAAATCTACGTCTTCTATAGGCATTTAGGGATTCATGCTAGATGATGACAGGGTTAACACCTAGGGATCTCTGAAGGAAATGCCACCGGCACAGCGGCAGCACACCACCACCGGTACCTTTTCGGGCTTGCTGCAGGTACTTGGCCAACAGAGCGCCGATGTTCGCCCTCTGCTCGATGCTCCCATCCAGGCGCGATGCGGGTTTCAGCGGCCCTGCAGAGGAGGGGGCGCGGGAGTGCCGGTGCTGCTGTGTCAGGCTCTGCTCCAGCTCGGCAGCCAGCGGGCTGCCATCCTGCGAGCCTGCAGGTTGCTGCCCCAGGGAGCTCACCGAGAGCGCGGCGAGGAACACGCAGATGCATATACCGCTGTACATGGCTGGAGAGGAAAAGGCATGTCAAGCTGTTGGAGTGGCTGAGTGCACTGCGCCACCTGTTAGCCGCACACCTATCGTCTTTGGAGGTGGTGGTTTCTGAGGAAACTTTTTTCTTTGAGTGCAGGTAACTGCGGGATCTGCCTTAAGCTGGGAGACACGTATGTGAGCAGTTAGATACCTGCTGGTAAGAGGAGATGCACTGGGAGGGAGAAGACCAATCCACTGTGGTAGGTGCTAAGGCTCCCTGACTCAGTTTTTCTCTGCTTTTCTGTTCTGGGAGCTGCCCCTCAGTAAAACTGAAGGGAAATGGACACAGCTCTGCAAAAAATCCCAGGGTCCAAGTGCCCATGCACTCTGATGCTGAACCAAGATCTGCTGCTATTGCAGATACTCAGTTCTGACAAGTTCTGGGGAGAGCTTTCACCCTCCAGTCCTCCACTGGTTGGAAATTGAGCGTTCAAGAAACACAGCATCCTTGTCTCGTACAAGGAAAGAAACAAAATCGTGTCATGACAGAAAAAAAACCTTAAAATCTAACCACACCCTGATCACCAGCTCTAACAACACAAGAACTGACACACAACATAGCCACATTCTGCTTCATATAAAACGCAGCACTGAAGTGTAACACCTTTCCTGCCGCTTCCATACAGAAGCACTTATTAGACAAACTTTGCTATTTCAGCGGACTGTTTGATGACAGGAGCTGTAACAGTATTTCTGGAAAGAGAAGGTGCGACCAGCTCAGAGGAGAAGCACGGCCCCTGCCACCCACCCCCTGCGCTCCCAGGCGCGCACGGAGCGGTTACCGCCCCGCACCCCTCCGGCCGCTCCCTACCTTCCCGAGGCCGAGCGAGGAGGCAGCGCGGGACTCCGCTGTGCGCCCAGGCCGGATCTTGGGGGCTGCTCCGCCGCGGCCCCTTAAATAGCGGCGGCACCGTTCGCACGGCTGTGACGCAGCGGGGCCGCGGCCGAGCC
>WBMW01004296.1:0-22082 GCA_013396635.1 Penelope pileata | reverse complement strand
AGCCCCGCCTCGAGGGCAGCGGGGCTCTCCCCGCCCGCCGCCGCCGGGCCGAGTTCATCCTTTAAGTTCGCAGCGCACGGCGGCTGCTGCTCCTTCCCGGGGAGCAGCACTTTCTTACGGGACGGCTCTCCTCTCCCGGGTGCCGGGCGGGGGCTGCGGGAGCCGCGTCGGAACGACCGCTGAGGGGCTCAGTGCAGGGCGAAGGGCTTTGGTCCGCGGCTCCTGCGCAGGGAGCGGCCCTTCCTCGCCGCATGGCCGCCCCCCGCGCGGCGCTGCCGGGGCGCGCTGTGCTCGCCGCCCGCGGGGCTCCCGCTGCCCTTCGCGCGGCGGTCGGCAGAGGGCGGCGGGGCGCCCGACCCGGGGGGTACTTCACGGGAGAAGTGGGAGCCGCCGGAAAGCGAAGCGAAGTAGCGGCAGAAGGGATGGGGGGGAATAAAAAATAATAAAAATAAACGAGGGAGCCCGCCCGCCAGCACGGGGAGTTGCAGCCCCTCAGGGCGGCCGCGCCTCGCGCCCAGCGGTGCCTCGAGCCCAACGGCTCCTCGCGCCCAACGGCTCCCGGTGCCCAGCAGCACCCCCATGGAAGGCGGCCGCAGACGCACCGCTGGCACAGCCCGCGGCGTTACCAGAGCAGGAGGGGTGTTGAGGCCCGCAGTGCCCCACACACTCGGCAGGGTGATTGCCAGGAGGGACGCAGGAGCATTCTCACCTCCTTTCAGCCTGTAACCAGGGTGTTTGTCACTGGAAGGGAGATCCTGGCTGAGCGGCAGGCTGCTGTTCATCTCCCACACAGGCTGGGTGAAGTTGCCATCTCGTGGCAATTAAACAAGAGCAAACCCCAAACCTGCTCTGAGAGCAAAATGTAAGTTGAAGCACACTGCCAGGGGAAGGAGCAACGCTGAAACTGTTCCAGCAGTGCTCATCCAGGTGCCAGTTTAATGGCTCTCTCTCTCCAGGGGAAAAAAAAAAAACACAAAACGGACATTTCTGATAACTCAATTTCACTGTTTTGTCTGAGGGGAAAAGATGCTCGCTGCTGTTGGACACTCAGATAGTCCACAGTGGGTTGAGCCGTAGGTGCCTGGGAAAAGTATCGTCGTCTTTCTGGGAAGGTGCAGGGCAACAACAGTTCTGGTGGAGCCGCATCAAGCCCGGGTGAAGCTCGCTGGAGATAATGAGCTCCCCATGGGCCAGGGCAGAGCTTAATAGAAGGGAAGGACGGAGAGCTTGCTAATGTATGTAGCTGCATAATTCATATCACAGAGGTATAAATATAAAAGCAGCAGTTTAAGGCGACATATTTGTCTGGTTGAACAAATATGCGCTGTAGGAGTTCATTTACGCTGAGCTGATTTTGAGTATCGGTTCAATTACAAATATAAGCAGGGCTGCACAAACAGAATGGGAGTTCTTGTGTGTGTTTATATGCCTGTGGCAGCCAAATTTACTGTATTTGTTCCCATGAGCGTACAGAAGGACAACAACGTACAAAATCGAATAGGGAACGCAGGAGTGTCTGCTGGACTCTCACGTGTGTTACTGTGGGACCTCTGATCCGTTACCGGATCATGTCCTAACTTTGTCATTGCACCTCTGAATCGGTCAAATCACTGTTTGCAGTGACAAGTTCAGCACAACGTGAAGTTTTCTGCTTCCTTCTGCCTACACGATCTCTTACAATGACCGCAAATGCTTTTTTCCTGTGTAGCCCTTGGAGTGAATGAAGATCAGTGAGACTACAGCATGACATTATTAAAGTCAGCAGTAGTGCACTGTTCGTAACGCTGACTGTAGATGTCTGAATGCTGAATTTTCTTCACTCAGTTCTCTAATACTGTGTGTACAATCCTTGGAGATCCCTTTCCGATTTACTGGTGTTTTCTTTGTTGAAAGAAGTTGAAACTGTTTGAAGCTGTGTGCAACATCCAGTCCTTGGTAAATATATATTAATCACTGGCATTTTAGCATGGCTTTGGACAGAGATAAGAGAAATGAAAGGCTGTTCAGCTCGAGTAATGTGACAGCAGGGCTCTGGGGTGAGTTGGCTGCAGAACCTTAGGCTGCATTTTGCTGGCTGACGTGACACAAAGAGGGAAGAGCCAGTGTTTGGTTAACAAGACCTGTTAGGCTCCAGGACCCAAGTGTTGGACAGTTGCTGGACGGGTACCACCTGTGTGCAGAGTGCTGACTGCGGGAGGGCCTTGTGCCACCCTCACAGGTGGGGCAGGAGAGGTGCTGCTCTAGTGCATGACTTCAGCCTTTGTTCCAATGGGAAGGAAAGTGCTTCGACTGCACAAAACCTTGCAAGACTCCTAGATGAAAAGCAAATTTAAGCCTAAAATGAACCCTGCAATGCGGTAAATGCTAATACAGATGCATCCCTAAGGTAGCAGCTGGATGATGCTGTAGTTTAAAGGCTGCAGGCTTTTAATGATTGTTTTTCTGATAAATGTCTGCTAAAAGTTTTGAGTTTCTTTATTCTTTTCCCCATCTCAATCAAGATATCTCTGCCCTCAACTGTTTTCTCTATTTTTTCTGCCACATTTTTTCTCCTGTGTAGCAGAGGTGTCAGAAGAGTGTATGGCTGAGCATGTGTTTTGCGTTGCTCCAGCACAAAGCTCTGAGCTGGGCTTGAAGCAAGAAGACAGCGTGAGGTGTGAGGGATGCATACATAGTTTCCTACGTCTGTTCTGCAATGGAGGTGGCTGGTGCCGATAGTAAGAGGGCAGCAGGGCGCTGTGAGCAATGACATTTCCATCTGTCTCTGCTATGAGATGGAGCAGAGCTTGGCTGTGAGTGTCAGAGTGACAAGATGCTTGGAAGTGCTCTGCTCTTTCCTATGGCAGTGAGCGTGCAGGTGTTGTGCAAGACTTTGTTTCTATCAAGGTGCATGTGACTTTTGTCTCTGATGCACCTTTTTCCTGGCAACATCACACATGGTTTGCCGCAGCACAGTTGTCATGTGGACAGTGTCACAACTCGTGATGCCTGTGTTTGATGCCTTTTCTTCTTAGCCAAAAATAAAACATACAGGTATTACTCACTTGGCGTTATTGCATGGGTTTGAATTCCAAGATATGTTACATGAGGAGCTGTATCCTGCCAAGTCTGAGTATGTTGGGAACTTAGACCCCAAAGATGAAGCCAGGTGGTTATCTTGTAGGACTAGGGGGGCTCATGTCCAGGAGGGTAACAGAAAAGAGTTTTTGTTTCTGAGTATTATGATTATCACTATGCAGTGGGTTTTTTTTTAATTTTCTTTTGGACCCTGATACTTAAAGGTAACGTTCTTTGCTATGGGAGGACGTTGGGCAATTTTTTTTTATTATTTATTTTTATTTTTTTTTCACTGAAACTGATGGCATGGCAGTCTGCAGGAAGAATTGGAAGAAGATAGTGGGGAAGGAAATAGTGTTGTTTTCAGGAGCTAGTGGGTAAATTAGTAAATATATTATTTAGACCAACAGCATGGATTGTAGATGTATAAGTAGAGCATTGAATATGTTTTAAGACACTGTGTTGTTCTGCTACTGATTTTGTGTGTGTTGATTCAGCCATTATATTTTTGGTCTTTTTTTTTTTTTTTGCTTTTGAATTTTAATCCAACGTTAATTTCTATCAAATGACCTCAGGCTTCCACTTTAGTCTCTTTTCCCTGAAAGTGCATCCCACTTGACAGGAAGATAAGCTCTGCTTGGAGTCAACCCGGAAAGGGAGGGAGAAATTTTGGTCCTGGGGAGGTGAAGAGGAACTCTGAATTCCTTTCATGGACAGTGCCTAGCAGTCTGAAGATGTAACAGCATAATACACCAGGCCTTGAGAAAGTTCCAGTAGAAGCACATCAGCAGAGCTGATGCTGAGGACCCAGCAAACACCCTAAATGTGTTTCAGGTGTTTTACTTACTACCAGCCTACTCAGGGTCCAGGGGCTGAAAGGTCGTTACTAGTTGGAATGCACCAGGTGCACTGCCAGCTGGCTTCTTTCGGTTTGTTTTTATCCTGTATGTTTTTGGCTGTGTTCTTTGTAAATCTAAGGGCTTTTGTGCAAGTGGAAGACTAGAAAGGGAAGTCAAAGTACTAGAAAAAAATCTGACAAGGGTATGTAAAGTATTTGTTCCTAGTGAATTCTCTGTGATTCCAGCAATACTTTGAGAAGCGTGGCAGAGTTTGAAAAGGCAGGAAGATGAAGGCTGTAACACTTCCAAGCAGAAAATGAAAGTGCAGTAGTTAGACTCTCTTGAGGAATAACAAGTCTAATGCCTGCTTTGTGGAACAGTCTGGCATTTAGTACTCACCTTCCCTTTGTTGTCTGTGACATACCTTTGCTGTTTCACCATGTGCATTTCATCTAGAAGTGGGTGAAAATAAAAAATAACATGTAACATATCAGCATAGAAGGAAGACAAAAATGATAACCTGCATGAGCCGTGCCTAGAGCAAGTGAATTTATTCATTGCAGTGTACTCCTAATTCCTACTCCTGTGAAATATTTAAGCATATGCTTAAGCCTCTGAAAATACAGAGGTTGTATACACTTAAGCAAATGTGGTTTGTTAACCAGAGAGAGTTGACACACCTTTAAATACTTCCCTAATGCTCTCCTGTGAGACTCATGAAAACCACTTGTTTTGGAACTTGTTCTTTTGCTATTCTGAGATCTTAGGGCTGTCATCTCCCAGATTTTGTTGCATTTTTATGTTTAAAATTCAAAATTTCATTTGGCTTCCTGTGTTTTTTGTTACCTTGGATATGTCTAAAGCACCTCAGGAGAATTCTTGCCCTTCTTTAGCAGAAAGGGATTGAACAGAGTTGTGTTGTCTGCCATCAATGCAGCTACAACTTGTGTTGAAATTAAAATACCTATTTATTCACAAGCAGTGGAAACTGCTTTATATTGATGAGATTATTTATTGTTTTAAATAATTGTACTTTAATCCATAACTAATATTTCTTTTTACATAGGAGAAACCAGTCCAACACACTCCAACATATGTATTAAAATTTGGTTATTATAAAAATAGGTTAGTACGGAAAGGAGATAAATCCTACCTCTCAAAATGCTTTTATGTTTTCAGATGTGCACTCTACCTTGATACCTGGACCCAGAGGAAAAGCATCTTTTTCTCTGTGCAATAGCAACAGAATACTGCAGGAGATACTATTTTCTTGTAGCAGTCTTGAAAGGGGATCGTCAGCCTGATCAACATTTGTCAAACAATTGAAATCCCCAAGAAGAGACTTCTGTAAGTGACAGGTGTGATGTATTAGCTTCTTGTCTTCCAAACTTCTGCATGTTTTCATCTATGCTAAAACCAGCACCAGAATTTAAAAATAGCAAACTGATTTGATACCAGACACTGGACAGCCAGTACGGTGGTTTTAGTGTCCTTCAGAAGAAATAGGGGCTTTCTGTTTGAGACGTGAATGGATAGGACAGCTGCAGTCTTGCTATTTCACTTCTACTGTTAAATTATACTTTGTAATATGGAAGGAAATGGAATTAACCTGGGTGCAAAATATGAATTGCTCTGACAATTCCTGTTTGAATGGAAATGCCAGAAACACCCGCGGGTGGCATAGAAGCTACACAGCTGTTTTGGGAGGCTTGAAAGGAGTGAAAAAATGATAGTGTGTAAACAGCAACCCTAACTGCATTGCAGTCAGCCCATGGAGGTTGTTATAAGAGTGTTGTAAACAAGGTCCTAGGGATTGCCCAGAGGATGAAGTCAATATTCTCTGCTTTTGACAAGGCTGCTCTTTCACTGATTGCTCAGGAAAATATCTTTGGTGTACCAGGGGCAGGTTACCTGCCATGCTGCAGAAAGCAGGATGAAGGAAAGCATTAACCAGGAGGCTCCATAGCCTAGCACTTAACCTTTTGTCGCTTGGTATTTCCATTCTCAGAATGACTATGCTATGACCACAGCAACTGAATTACAGTCTCTAAGAGGTCAAATTAATTCAACCTGCTCAGCTCATTCTAAAGCTGAGGAAAAAGAGACAGTTAACTTAGAGCTCCACATTAAATGAATCTCAGCTGCTCCTCAGTGAGTAAGATCTCCCCTAAAAAGCAGAAGGAAAGTTTCTAAATTAAGGTAGTTTACTGAATTATTAGGTATAATGCATTTTGAAAGCTCTGGGAACCAAGAACACAAGTGATAGAAATGAATTATCACCCAGATAGCATAGCTAAATCCAAGGGGAATAATTATTCGTAAGGAAGCAGATCTTGCTATATTTTGCTCACTTTTTTTTTTATTTTTTTCTGTCTGTGTCTAAACTAGGATTTCCTAAAAGAAAAAGAGAATTTACTGTATTCAGAGTGGAGTATGGAATACTTTATCAGCTGTCTTTCATGGCACATTTTATGAGGCATTTAAATCAGTATGTTTTCAGGTTGACTTCTTAAAATTAACTAGACTAATTAGTGGAATTGTCCTGTATGTTAACAATGTCACTGTTTGATAGTACCAATGTAGATGTTATTTATCAACTTATTTTATTTAACATGCTCTCAGAACAAATAAATAAAAGTCAAAATAAATAAATATTAAAAGACTTCTCAGTGTAAGAGCTAACCCAAGGTCCTGGTTGTACTATTAGCATTTACTTATGGGAACAGGAATAAAAGCAGTCGGAATGGGATGGCTTTGAGGTCCCTGGCTCAAGTTTTGAAATGGAAGTGCAAGATTATTGGTGACTTTGCTGAGGTAGCGTGGTGGCATGTTTATTTACAGTCTACTATGAGGACCTTGTGCAACAGTGAAAAGGTACTGTGACATAAGCATGTAAAATGGAGGGGGATTACAGTGACTGCATTTTCTTTTCTTCCATGTAGTATTATGGAAGTGCATGCTGCTTCTTTTTCTTTTCTATTATTTCCCTCCTCCATTTCTTTCATCTTAGTCTGAAGTAAGCCATCTAAGCTGAAAGGTGTTGTCTGCCATTTGTACAGTCAATTAAACAGCTCCATCACTGAGCGAGTGGTTTATACTTTCTCTATAACCTGGTTCAGGGAGGAGGCCACAGTAAGTGTGGGCTGATGTGACCTGGTCAGGGTGGATGAGAACTTCCAGCTCCAGACCTAAGCCAAGAGTGGTGGTGAAGGAGTAACAAGACTGGAGATATAGCTCCAGGGAAAAGGTAAATTCTGTAGGGAGCAGGCTATTGGAAGTGTCCTGACACAAGAGGGTTAGGAACCAGCTGTGATTAGTGCCCTGTAGCCTATCTGTATCACCTTTGTCCTATCCTTTCCTCACTTGACTGACAATGGTGGTGGTTGTCTGCATGGTGACGTATGTTCAGTACTCCTTCACACTGTTCACAAAGACACTGAGGTTCCCACTGTGACCTGGGTGGGGACACAGTTGTACAAGCATGTTCTTTGGGAGATAACAGCAGTAGGGCAACCAAACAGGTATATTTTAACTGCCAGCTTTAAAAGAGCTGTGCCTTGTCCTTGCTCTGGCAATATAATAGTGCATCCACTGTTTAGACATAAATAGGCTCTGCTAAGTAATTGTTGGCTACTTGATCAGAATAATCTTTACCTGAAATATTCATCTGTGTCCATTTAGTGCCGGATCTGATGACTGTCATGTTGAACATAACACTGTTTGCAGTAGTTGGATTGGCATTCTGTGACATTATCATAATGGAAAAGTTGAGGTCACAAACAACATACTCTCAAATTCTTATGTGTGCCCAGGTAAAATTGTGTTAAATCTCTTTGGATTTGGGGGATGGCAAAGATTTCAAGTTCATTACTACTATATCAGAAAATACACCATCGTCTCTAAATAATAATATGGTAAGCTGTTTGATCAGAACATTTTTAAACAGAATTGGCCACCCAATCCTAGGACACTGCTGAAATCAGGGTCCGTGCTTCAGATTAATCCAAATCTAATACTTCAGGCATATTTAAACATAATAAATTCAGGTTAGTTTATTGTTTTGTCTTGAAATCTCTTCCCTCTTATGAGTTGGAATCACTGTCTTGAATTTATTCAAAGACAATCCTTTCTTTTTAAATACTACTTTAAAAGTTAATTACTACAAGTGCACAATTAAATTGAAGCATAGATCTTTGTGGATTTATTTTTTGTATTTGTGAGAAAGAATAGCTCTTGCAGTCTCATTGATCTGGTGAGTATTCACCTCTTTACGTGTCCAGCACCAACTGAACCAAAACCCAGCCCCTTTCATAAGACTAGCAGGCCATGTTTTAACAGCATCATGCTGTCTTGCTATGAAAACACAATTAAGATTTCTTTGTACAACTTAATTATTTTTAACGTGACATTATTTTGTTTCTTTTGCTTTTCTTTATTAAGGTAGGCCTGATTCTGTTACCCTTATTCCACTGTGAACAGTGTTTCAGCCCAACCCGCCAGGCATGGGTTAAATGTACAGGAATACTTCAGCGAAGTTATAGTTTGGGTGTTTTGCACATCTGCTTTTCTCTATGGAATATGTCATTTTTTAAAATTCCCTTGATAGGGAATCACGATTCATCATGTGTATCCCAGCTGTGTTTTGCCCTAGGTGAGACTCTGAGGCTCACAGGGAGTGTGTGAGTGTGAAACAACTGGCCTACAGATGTAGTGAAGGGACTATTTGCTCATTAAATGCTGTTTAAATATCAGTATTTCTAAATTGAAAGACCTTCACTTTTGGCTGAACTAGATAAGTTTTCAGACATTTGTATTTTTGGTTGGACTCACGTATGTCAGCAGTTTGGGAGGATTTGTGGATGTATCAGTCATTGTGGGTAGTATCCATTGATGATGGAAACAATGCTGGAGTGCAGAGAGCCAAGATTTGCACCTGACGGCAGCAGCAGATAGCATTTCTTTGATGTTAGAGGCACAAGGATCAGTTTTGCATCAAGAGAGGAAAGAGAGACGAGCAACAGTCTGTGTGATGTTCCTTAGTGAAGTTAATAGCTAAGTGGGGTGTCTGATGTCTCCTCTACTACTTGGTTTGTCAGGATAGCAGCAACCACAGTTGTACAGATCCTTCCAAACTACTCAGTGTGGCTAGCCATCAATGTACCATTTTATGCTTTTTTTTTTTTTTTTTCAATTTTCTGATATAATTTGCTTATGAGGTTTGACCATGTGTTTGTTTAGGACCAAATCCTGCTCCTTTAAAATACAGGCAAATAGAAACTTTCAGTAGCTCTAAGTAATAGTGTGCATAGATGTGTGGGTGTGCAGAAGGATTGCAACTAAAATATTCTTGACACTGTTTTCTTTCCAGTCCATGAGAATACTCATGGGGCTGATTCCGCCTCATCCTTTTCTTTTTTAATCTCAAGCAGAATACTGATGTGTGTGTTTTTCTTCACCAAAATGGATTTGCATTTTTACGGAGAGTACAAGATATTTCACATTAAAATGCACTGGAAATGTTTATGGAAATGAGAGCTTTGCAAGCAAGTTGCAATTTTTTGCAATTCTGTAGAACGCAGAGTTTGATATTAAATATTTTATTCAAAACAAAAGGAAAGGATGAATCCTCAACTGAACTTTGTTGCTGTTATTACTTTGACCTGTTGAAGCTTGCTACTATGCGCCTAGAATAAGTTAGTGTTGAGAATGCTCCAGTGAATTAGGGACCTAAAAACCATGTGCTCCAGTGATGTAAACATTGGAGCTTTGATGCTGGTGGTGAAGGGAAAATGGATCTGAGGCTCCTGAAACTTCAGGTGCTTGAAAATTTTTGCCTAATTTATCATACTGTTTATCATACTGTTTGGAACTGATTACAAACAGACCTCATCTAAAGCCCTGCCTCTGTAGACATTCTTTAATTTGGAGTCCTTTTAAATGGTGACAAGGTTTCAGCATGTTTTACAAGAGGCTGCCAACAAACCTTATGTATGTATAGCAGATATTCCAAAAGGGAATATAAGATGTTTGCAGCATGACCACATTGTCTCTGAAGGTGTTTACACAATGGAATGACAGTGTTAGTGTTGCAAATAGTGAAAAAGAGATGTTGGCTCCGCTTTATGCCTTAGTCAGGAATATACTATAGAAAACCATAATAGCAGAAGTGTAGGGCAGTAATAAGCCTGTTGTATACTGATGTTAGAGATAATTTTGCAGTTCATCAATTGTCTGCTGTTGTAAAAGTTTTGCTGGGCTTTTAGTTGTATCTGGTATTCCATATGCCTGAGGATGCTAATGGTTCAGTTGGGATTTTGAATGCTTTCTTCCAAGTACAAAATTGTGCAGGAAAAACAAGCATTTAGTATTCAAAAGACTTATAGACAGGAGAAACTGAAAAACATTACCCTAAAAGTAATAATTCCTCAGGAAGTTAGATACAGTGTAAATAGCATCATACATTACGGATTTAGTTTAATATTCTGTTCAGTAACGATGTAGGAAATCAATACAGTATTTCATTGTCATTTTAGGAGCAAACTAAAGCCTATGTCCTAGTCAACTAGTTAGCTGTAAGACCTTACATTGTAAAGCACATCCATGCCTGTGCATTCCTCATGAGGTCACTAGAAGCTGTGTTGCAGACATCATAGAATCATAGAATATCCTGGGTTGGGCAGGACCCACAAGGATCATCAAGTCCAACTCCTGGCTCTGCACAGGAATACCCAAAATTCAAGCTATATTTCTTTCCCTGGAAAGATTTGAGCACCTCTGAGCACGGGGGTCATGAGTCACCGGAGAAAACCTCTATGCCTCTAAAGCCATTGTAAGTACAGACAATTTAGTGTGTATTCCCACAGCTATTTGCTGCAGAGCTCTCATTTTCCCCTTGTTTTTATAAAAGCTTGGGGTCTTGCCCCTGAACCTCTTCTAAAGTAAAATGCCATGTTTTTTTCACCTTTCTCTTTGTTGTCTCACCTACTAGTTAGCTTTATGAAACCAGGTGAAACTCTCTCTAATTAGAGATAGTTTGACATCATTACCTAACTCTGTGAGATGTACTAAGTGGGAGAGAAACGTGAGGGAGATATTCATAGATCAGGTTGATTTTGCTTGCTAGCCCGAGGGTTTTGAAGCTAGCTTGGGCTCATCTTCTCCCGTAAAAGCAGAGAAGTGTCTCCTTTTAGTCTTGCATAGTTATCTCTCTGTCTCATTAGTAGTGTTTTGTTTAGTCCTGGTATAGGCTGCAAAACAATGTTTGACTGTGCTCTCCATCCTTAACTCAAGCAATGTGGATTTATTAGGCAGTAAAAGTTGAAGAAGAATGGGTATTACTGCTAAATCTAGACTGTATACAACCTTTGCACATGGAAATTTGCACAACATTGGCATTTCTCCCTTTAGCCGTGCTTCAAAACATGAACATTGCTTCATGGCTTCGAGAGACAATCTGGAAGTAGCTACTTTAAGGAGCAAAGTGAGGGCTCTAGACAACAAGCTGCAGAAGACATCTATCTGCAGCCTTGGAAGGAAGATATTTAAAATACATCCTTTTGTGTACTGAATTCAGATCACTTTGTCCACTTTCTGGTTGCTAGAAATCACTCTCATTGTAAGATATGTATGGCAGCTAGTTGCCTCATTGAGAATTTAGGTTCTACGCCAGGAATCAGTAAGCTTATAGGCAAATAGTATTGTGAAGCATACTTGCACTGTTACCCAAGTCAGTTGTTACTGGGTAAAGCCGTCTATACTTGGCTGGTGTCGACAGATGATGCCATGGCAAGTTTGAAGTGTGGCTAATATAAGATTTATCATTCTCCCACCCACAAAGGCGTTTTGCTTTGCTTAGTTTGTGATAGGGCCTGGACTAGGTAGTAAAAATATCAGTATTTTTTTTCTGTAACAGGATATGAATGACTGAACATGGTAAATAATGGAATCTCTTGTAATTGTATCTACATGAATATTTCATATAGTTACAGCTGTGAATTTATCCCATGTCTGAAAATCCTCTGAAGTATCTGACAGAGCTTAATTGTTTGCTTTTGATCCATCCCTCTCATACTAATGGCACAAATCCCTGGCTGCTCAAAATCAAGCCGTAGTTCAAGCTTTCAGTGTGCTCTTACAGGAATGGAAAACCAGGTTTCAGGCTGTGAATCTTCACCCTTTTGTGGCAAAGTCTGTAACAGTGGAAATGGAAGAAAGCACATGAAATTAGTCTTGTCTTTCTCTGGAAGTCTGCTTTCCTCTTGTATAGTACAGTTGCAATGAATTGGCTGCAACAGGTAATAAAAGTTTCAAAGAACTCTCAGAGGCAACGCATGGATGCTACCTGGCAAGCAACTGTGCATGAACGTGCAAGAAATTTTTCAGTGTAGGCAGACTCTGAGAGAGAGGTAAGGAGTTCACTAGTATTAGATATGTTTCAAAACCAAACTGGACAAAAAATGTTTTTTTCAACAGTTACTTGTTGAGTAGTTGGAAATTAACACAATTGTATCAAAGACATGGATTTGGTCATGAAAGGACAATATTTCTCATCCTGTACGAAGGAACAAAGGGGAACAGGAAAATCAGAACACTGGTGTTTGAGAAGGTAGATTTCAACTGACTTTGAGTGTTATGGGATGTTTTGTGAGAGTGGGATCTGAAGGAAAAAAGAGATGAAGATAGCTCACAGCTCCTTCATGAAATAAATTAAGGGCACAGTGTCCTATTGCATTGGAAAAATAGGTGTAGAAACTAACCAACTTGGCTAAATCTGAAGTTCTTCACTGGCCTTTAGGACAAGAATGAAGGCGGAAGCTGGAGTGCAGATCAGGTACCTGGGACAGGTCTGAAAGTGTAACATAGGTAGGCAGAGAAAAAATCAGAAGGGGTCAGTGATCAAAATGAGGTGCAGTTAGTGAGAGACATCAAAGGTGGCTGAAAAGTACATTAGTAGTAAGAGAAAGAAGACGAAAAGTTTGACCGCTACTGACTCAGGATAATTATGCTGAGGGTTGTTTATTTTGTACCAGTCTTCACTGAAAGCTCAATGGTAATCCAATGTCTTCCACAGTTTTCACAATACTAAAGACAAGTGAAGAAGATCTCAGCCTTCAGAGGGTTACACCAGGCCAAACAGTACTTTGATGTGTCTGATATTTTAGAATTAATGAGAACTTGCATCTCCATTGAGCAACTGACCAAAAATATTCCAATTATCTTGAAAATTCACAAATGACAGATAACATAACAGAAGACTGAAATAAAACCAAATGTAGTGCTTCTCCTGATGAAGGGCACAGAGAGCTGGAAATTTACAGCATAACCTTAATCCCCAGAAAAAGTACTGGTTCTGGTAAATGTTTGTAAAAACCAATAGTAAGATGAGTAAATGTCTCTCTCCTCCTCATCCCTGCTTGCCTCTCCAAACATGAAAATGCAGGAGAAATGAATGTAACTTCAGACGGTGAGTCAGGATCTGACTGCACAAGTCAATAGTTGCTGCAGTCCGTATAATTCAGACTTCTAGCATTATGCCCCATACGTGTCAGGAAAGGTTCCTGTAGTTGTGGATGTAGAGATTACTGGCATATTAGCAACAAGAATACCCAGCTGGCACTTTAAACGAGTTTTCTGGACAACAGTAGTGGGATAAAAGTGTTCATTTCTCACTGGAGCATTTCTTGCTTTCTTTGAGTTTGTCTGTGTTTCATGTTAAGTACTGTCGGATCAGTTTTAAATGCAGGGTTTAGCCAGCCACATTCGATAGCATGTGTTCCGTTTTCCATGGTGGTAGGGATCTCAAGAATACTGAAGCATATATAAAGGGGAAATCTGCATTCACCTGTTATCTAATATTGATCAGAGGATGTGCCACCAAGCCCATAATCAATGTTTATTAAAGAGAGGAATAAATATTGCGTGAGTTTCCAGTCTTAGATATGGCTGTCTCATTCTATTTACTAAGCAGAGAAGACTTATTCCCAGCAATTTCCCAAGATACGTTTTTTTACTAGACTTTGTCATGGTGTTACTTTATTGGCTCTTGTGCTAAGGTCCTACATTGTCTTGTCTGTTCCCTGATAGAAATACATTTGCCTGAAAATCAACGACTATGAATCAGTGGACCTCCAGTGAAACTGTTCCAGGAACATAAATTTACAACGGCTGAATATTGGCTTGTATTCTTCACAAATTGCTAATGTCATTAACTATTCTGAAGCCAAGTTTTTTTTTTAAAAAATGATATTCATCACAGGCCAGAAAAAACCCTGTAATTCCATTTAGTGAAAAATACATTAAAAAAATTGTTTATCATGAAATAAAGCCAAGACTTGCAAATGTATGTATGTATAAATGGAGAGAAACTAATTATCCTAGGAGAGAGAGCATTCAAAATAATAAGAACAGTGAGTAATCCCATGATTAGGACATCCATCAGAGATTTTAGAGCCCTATGTTTTTCAGCCTGTGTTTTATGTACAAAAGGAACTGGAACCTCCCTTCTGCCCATTCTCACTGAATTACCTAGCTGTGGAATTGCACCAGATTCCATCCTGTATCTGATGTGTTTGAATTAAAATCGGTATTTCTGGAAACTTATTCTTTTTTTTTTTTTTTACATTCATTTTTGATTGGACTGTATTCTTTGATAGAAAGTAACTTTGTAAGTGGGAAGTAATTATCTATACAGCATAGTCATTATTTTTTGGGTGAGCTCTAATTTTATTCAAATCACAGCTGGTGTGAGAATGATGTCTTTTGCACGTAAGAAACACAAGCCAGCTTGGTATTGCTTCAGAAGCAGAAAGGGAAAGATTTTTGACGAATGTGGATCCATGGAACATAATATACACAGTGTGCAAACGGTTACATTTGGAGGAGATGCTCTCCTTCTGGGGTTTTGTAACTATACAGTTCATTTAAAAATTCCTCATATAGTTCTTGATGAATGCATCAAAGTTTCTGTATACGATTATGGCCTCATAAATCCCAATTTGTATGCAATTTCTTCTGCACTGCATTGCAGCAATTGCTTAAACCAGTTTTAGAAGTCTTCATACTAACAACATTCTGGTCTTACTCTGTTTGAATCACTTGGCTGAATGGGGTGGAAATGGATTCATTTCTTGCAGAAAGAAAAAAAAGAATAATTTAACAGATGCAATGAATAAACAACCAGTGATAAGTGTAAGAATAGCCCATTGTTAGATACTACTGAATTTCTAACAAACCATATACATTGTTATTGCCAAGCAATAAACAATTAGCAGCAGATCATCTGTATGATTGTTCAGGTCTATAGAAATTGTTTTTAAACTGAGGGTAGAATAATGTTGTGGAAATGTAGTGGAGGTCTTGTTTAAACTAAAGACAGAGCATTACTGTGGAAATGTAGCTGAGAAAATTCATATTTTACCTTTTTTTGTCATGTATAGCTCATCTTCATTCATATTAATTTTCCCACCCTTATGTCTTTTCTTTATCTTACATATAATTTTGTTACTTATGATTTCTAAGTGTACTGGATATTTCAGCTGAAGCAGAACGCTGTAACTTGCACTCTAATGCTTGCACAGTCTGTGTTAGTAGAATCTTAAGGCAAATCTGTTCCTTGCTGCTGTGAGTCTGTATGAGTGCTGCAGTGCAAGAGTTTTCCTCATTATAGTAAGGTCATGTGGGGAGTGTGGCAATCTTTTAGACTGGAGAGCTACCATCTTCTGAATATGAAAAGACATTTCCCAAGGTTAATACAGGTGTGTAGGAATACAGAAAAGGGAACCAACGTCACACACAAACCTGAGACTGTAGCCTTTCAGTATTAATTTATGTGAAATTGGTACTTCATGATTTGTGTGAAGTATGGGCAGAGAGAGGGTTCTTGCTGAGTGTGAGTCTGTGGCCAGGAAGGGCTGACTTAGCACGTAAAGGAAATAAATAATGTTGCACTATGAATATCTACATATGCAAATCATTTCATGCCTCGAAAAGTAGTTTTAGCTAGAACTCAGTGTTTGTTCTGTGAAGGAGTAGGTTAAACTCATGTAAATATGGCTTGTGGCAGTATATTTTGCTTCAAAGTGAGAGAGGATCATTCACACAAATCACCAAGATCCTTAATTAAACCCCAGTCACTTACCCAAATACGAAGATTCGTCTTATAGAAAGTTTGATTACGTCTTTGTCTGTTCACTGAACACTTTCCATATGCCACTGCAAAGTAAAGCAAGATTTTTACCCTTTTTGCTTTCATGTGAATGCAGATTTTCTCCTGGCCTTGTTTAATAAATCTAGCTATGTAAACAAGTTTCCAAGGACAAAATACTTTTTTCTAGTTTGTTTCTGAACTTGCAATATTCTTTCCTCTTTTTGCAAGTGAAACTGATGGTAACTTGTAGATTTGTATGTTGCATTTCACTGGTAGGTCAGAAAATGCCATGTGAATAACAGATAAATGAATGACAATGAGAAGGAGGTATCTAATATTCTCTAATGGCTTCAGTTCATGGGCATTTTTCATGGGACTGCAACTGTGCAGAATGGAAAGTGCATTTCCATTTACCTGTAATGAGAGGTAAGTGGGATTTGGCTTTCTCAATCTAAGAAAGAAAGAGGGAAGCTTATTGCTCTGGGTACCAGGCTTTTCCTGTTGGCTTCATTTTTTTGCCCTTCAGTTATTTGCCTATCAAGATGAAAGTCAAGTTTAGACAGAACCCATGTTTTCTGCCCTTTTCACAGCTTTCTGATAGTTTTGAATCTGCTGTGTATCTAAGCACTTTGTCTTTCTTTGCTGGAGAGGTTATAAATTGGTTCCTTTCTAGTCAGAGAGTCAACAAAAGCACCCATGGATTTTTTTTTTTTTTTTTTTAAGACAATGTAAATTGTGGACTTTAGCTGAAAAATCAGTGTCCTGGATGTCCCTTTTTAAGCTAATAGTGAAATATTTCCGAATCTTATGTTGCTGATATGTTTTACAGTTGAGTGTGAAACCAGTATCTTTGTTAGCAAGAATTCACACACATGCATGCTCAGGACTTCATTTGAAATAAAATGAGGTCATGAAAATGGAGAAGTTGTGAAACAGGTAAGGGGTTCATAGCTGGGCCTTTCTGATGAGGAGATTGAAGTATGGTTTAGTTTGAGTACTGAAAGTTTTGTTTATTTGCCCAGTAGAATGGTGATCGTATTGTGGGTGTAGTTAAGACATTCTTTATTTAGATCACTGTGCTATTTCGTGATGTTCTGTAAAAACACATGGCAGACAGGTAATGAACGGTCTATAGAGGTCACAAGAAGACTGTGAAGACTCATGGTGTGTGTGACTTCATAGGTCAGGAATTGAACAGAGAGGCCTGAACAACAAATTGAGTTTGTATTCTGAGTTAGCTTGTTTGAGATTTAACAACAATCAATCAATGAGTATCTGAAAGACAGTTGTTTTAAAAATATTAAAAATGGACCAGAATTTTGTCAGTAAAAACAAATATCTTAAAACCATGGAAAGAGAGATGGGGAAAAGGCAGTCTCTTAACCCAAGCTCTGCCTCTAGCCATAACTGCAAATACCTGAGCCTTTCTCTGTTCTCCACCATGTCTCCATTGTTGTGACAGTGGTGATTGTGTAAGTCTACAGACCTCTGCTGGAAACCAGGTTTTGGCAAGAAAGATAGAAGACTGTTTCAGTGTCTTAAGCAAAGTCCCAAGCTACAAAACATAGAGTTCCTGACAAGCATGGAATTCAACAGCTCCCATTGGGGCAGTTTCTGTTCTCATTGCTGTTTGTTTTATTTCTCCACCTTGAACAAATGAAAAAATAACAAATTTGCTTCCATGGAAGGGATTGACTCTAGGTACTACAGTGCTGATTGTCCCTCACTTGCAATTCTGTGTATGTCATTATTTTGCCTTATTTCAACATTGATAAATTAATGCGCTGTGGATTATTGACCACAGTGGGTTACTTTGGGAGAAATTATGAAAGCCAAAGTTTTTCTTGTAGAACTACCTTATATGTTTCTCTATATCCTGCTGCTCTGTAGGAACAATTTCCTCAGAGGTTCAATCAAAACAACACACTTTCGGCTGAAACTTTGTTGTTGAGCTGTACAGTTAGGAAAAAAAAAGTGCTAGAAGATGAATTGGCAATAGCTATGATGACATAAGAAAGAAATAGTATTCAATAAAGTAAATCTATTTTGCTATCACTGTAACTGTAATCAGACCAGACACTGTTTTGCCTGATCCTCAGCATCCTTTTGTAAGGATACCTAGCCAGCTTTCTAAGGAATTGGAGCAGATACAGGTCTTTCCAGAATTCCAGGAATTCTGTAACTAAAGGTCTACAAAATCTTTGGTAGTGTGAAAAAACAAAACAAAACAAAACCACTTCTTTTTCCAGTTTAAGAATTCAAGGCATCAACTGAAAGTATCATACTTTCTGTTTAACATCCAAAAAAGAAGGTGACTCTCTATGACCTCTAGTTACACTGTGGGATCTCTTGCCACAGGACGCTAAGAGTTTATATGGGTTTAAAGAGCAAATGGACAAGTACCTCACAAGTCTATCAAATACAAAATCTCCACCTTGACTCCGGAAGTCTCTGATTCCCAAGTTATTTAAGTCTGGAAGTTTTCTTGTGTCACAGACATAGAGTACTAGAGACATTTGTTCTGGCACAAGAGGCTGTTCTAGTGTTGTCTGATCCTGGATTTTTGCTTGATACTGTGGACTAGATGAATCCTGCTCCTTTCTGTTTCCTCCCCTCTGTTTGACAAGTAGCCAGGTACCAACACTGAGTCCATTTTGGGAAGCCTGTCTACCAGTCTAACATGGATAAGTCAGTATCCTTCTTGCTGTACAATTCTAAGCTTAACATTTTATTTTTCAAAAATAAACTTTCATGAACTAAATTACTGGCTTCCAAAACTTGATACCAGATCTACTTCAAAATACTGTTGAAGGATAGTAGGTAGATCATAAGAAACTCTTCTGCTAATTGTGAACAAAAGCTGAAGTCTTTCTTCTGGCTAGCTTCAGTTCTGGATAAAGACATTCATTTCTAGGCTTTTTCTTTGTAGCATTATCCTATTTTGCTAAAAATGTAACTTACTGCAGTACCAATCCTGCCATCTCCGTACCTGGAACACTGGAATAGATCTGTTCTATTCAGAGCACAATTAATTCCATTGTGTGATAAGTGTAGTTACTGTTACCATATTGCACCAAAAAAGAGATATAAAAGTGCATTTGAAACGTAGCATACTTAAAATGTAGAACATAACGTTGTTACTTATGTTTTCTTTGTAAGCTACACTGCATGTGTGATATACTTAATTCTGTACTCTAAAGGCATGCAAGTAAACAAGATGTTGATTTCTTTGGCTATAACCCGATTCAACACTTATTGAAATGAGGTTAGTTTTCAGTGCTGCTTTGCTGTAACGCTGGCCTGAGTTATGCTTTCTGTCTTAAAGGAGAAAGACTGGGTGCAATGCTGGGGTGAATGCGCTTGGTTACCTGCTCCCTCATCATTCTTTCACTAGCTTGGCTCCCTGACTTCCTACACAAAACCAGTGCACAAACCGGAACTCTGTTCTGCTGCCTATGCTGCACGCAGTATGGTATCATTCACCCTTTATCACTTCAAGCTTATTTTCTTCTGAGTCAGAAACTTCAAGGCATTTAGCTTCAGCTTTCCTTTCCCTTTGTCTCCCTTTGGATTTTATATTTTAGTATTCTACACATTCTGCTTTGTATATGTTCTGCTTTCAAAGTTCTTGTCTTAACAGTGTGTACAGCATGTTTTGCCCTAGCTGCTTACTTCCATTCTGATTCTGAAGGATTTTTTTTTCCTTTGATATTCTGGAATTTCCTAAGAAACAATACTTCTGTATCTCTACTGACTTAGGACATCTGTAGTACCACATCCTAAGGCTATGCTATCAGGAGCAGCTAAAGTATAGCTTTTTCTGCTGAGTGGTAGCAGCCCTGTGTTACTGTGAGGACTGTTGAGAAACCTGAGTCCCAAGGTAATGGCTTGGGGTGGCTGCAGGAGCCAACCAGGCGTATTGCCTCGAGTCCTCACTGCACGTCTGTTGACCAGAGTGATTGCAAAATCATTTTGAAGGACGCTATCCTCATGAAAAACTGCTCCGGGAGTTTGCCTTTTGTGACTTTGCTGAACCTTGCTTGACCTTGAGGATCTTACCTAGTTGAAGAGTTTGATTAGTGTCCTGTAGTGCTGCAAGGGTCGTTTACCTCCCGTTGAAACAGATTCTTCTTTTTGTTCCATATGTCTGAGTTCAGAATCAGGATTTCTCTGAAATTTCCTCTTTGGAGCCATTGCTGATTCTCTAGAAATGAAATTGTCCTAGGTGATCTCCATCATCACCATCCTGGTTTCCCTTTGTTTCTGTATAAGCCATTGGAGGAGAAAAATTTTTTGTGAATATTATTAGTAAGAAGTAAACAGGAAGAGACCTCTAATAGTTCATAAAGTTTCATATATAATAAAAGCATTGAAGAACAATGAAATAAAATGTCTGCAGTGACAGAGAACTGAATAATGATACAGTCTTCCATTAGCTCACAACTCCTAACACTAACTGCATTAAACTAGCTTTTAAAGTAGTAAGCAGTTGAGTACATTTTGAAGTTAAGCTTTTCTAACTGGGGCTTGGCTCTACTTGCAGCAAAGAAACGCACAAAATACATTGTTTATGTGTTCCGAAAAAAAATCAGAGCTTGTTCTTCCTTCCTCTGGAGTCATTGTATCAGAAGAGCTCTCAGAGGTTTGATTTCTGATGCTTCATTTCTACTTGAGGAAAAATAATAATTTGTCAAGCCTTCAGTTTTCTTCTGAGATTAAATGGAATAAAAACCTTGAGAAATCTAACTGAATGTGCACGGAGTTGCAGATCAATGCAGAAGAGCTGCTAGCTACCTGATGAGAGGACTGCTGGCTTCCTTAGCTCTCCAGTCACTCACTCACAGCTGTGTGCATGTAAGAAAGTACTTGAGTTTCAGTCTCCTCTGTGCCCAATGGGATGCCTCTGTGGCCTTGCTGTTTCTTTTTTTTTTCAGAATTTGTGGTTATGGGATGCTTTCACTGCAGCCCTTACGGTGGTGCTTCTATAGCATGAAGCTGAGGAACTGACTTATGTGCTCTGTAAGGTATCATCGGGGCTGAAGATGTGGATAGTAGGACAGCACTGGAGAACTGGGTAGATGCACTGTCATCCTGGTGCATTCTTGTTCCTCATGACCACTGGGTGCAATCTCTGGAGTTCAGTGGTCCCAAGAACCACCCAGAGGTTTTGTTTCAGAGGAAGCTGATTCTATTAACACTGCAAAGAGCTTCATTTAGCCCTGTGTTATTTAAGTAGTCTGAATGAGAAGGTGATTGGAAAATGGACTAAGGAAAGAAGAAATTCACAATCATAGAATCATTCAAGTTGGAAGGGACCTTTAAGTGTCACGTAGTCCAACTCCCCTGCAATGTACAGGGACACCTACAGCTAGATAAGGTTACTCAGAGCCCTGTCCAGCCCAACCTTGAATGTCTCCAGGGAAAGGGCTTCCACAACATCTCTGGGTAACCTCTTCCAGTGCTACACCAGCATTACTGTAAAAAACTTTTTCCTTACCTTTGTTCTGTCGAATAGTGTTATTGTGCTATTTGTATCTCTTGTTGTTTCCATGGAAATAAATGGGAAGCATTACTTTTGGCGTAACCTGCCTATCATGTTGTGAGGAAAAATGACGACACAAAAGAAAAATGCAGAATTTAAGCAGGCACTTGGTCTTCTCTCACGGCTGCTCTGAGGTGTCGTGATTCGTTCAAACTCAGCACCTTTTCAGGGTCACCCTTCCTGAAGGCAGCAGCCCACGCCCAGCAAGGATGTCCTCCCTGAGATCCCTGGGTACGGACAGGGCTGCTGATGGAGGTGCCCAGCCCGCAGCCTGCTTCACTGCCTCCTCAGCGCTTCTCCAAGAGACTGAGCAGCGTTTCGTTGTTCTTTAAAGGAGAAATGCAGCAACCCTCCAAAACTGCAGAGCAGTTACCGCTCTTCCTATTTCAGAAAAAGACCTTGCGGTTTTCAGCAACGCAAGTGGCAGGATTAGACTGGAAAAGATGAGGAGATATACTGGGCGTACATCAGAAGACGTTTCTGAAACAGATGTTCCATA
>WBMW01004295.1:23914-63078 GCA_013396635.1 Penelope pileata | reverse complement strand
AAAAAAAAGTATTTATCTTGCAAGTGTCAACAGCTACATCTAGTGGTTTTAGGGAGTACAGACAATCCCATCTACATCCAAAGGGCAAGAGAGCATTTTTTGTATTCTACATTAAGGGGGAAGACAAAAATATGTAGAAGTATGCAATTAATAGCACAGATGTTTCAATGAAGAAAATACTTTTTTTTTCAGTGTATTTTCAGTGTAATTTGTGAAAACTATCCTATGGAGACTGAGTACTCTTCATCATCATGTGTTTTGATTTGTGTATTTGTAGTTTCATGAAGTGCACTTGTGTACCTTCCTCATAAATATGCAAAATATATATATATAAACAAATTTTGAAATAATAAATTCAAAATTCTAAAATTTACTTTTTGAGGAGTGGAATTAAGAAGATTTGAGCAATTTTCCATGTCTTTATATCTGCATTTGATGGAGAATCAGACCTTCTTATGGTTGATATACCATAAGAATGAAAAACAAAAACAAAACAAAACAAAAAAACAAAACAGCCTTTTCCACTTTGCAAGAGGCTAATTATCATATGCTTTAGACTTTCCAGAAGCTAATAGTGTTTCCTTCAATCAGACAGAGACAAACTTGATACTTTTCAGTCAGTGTCACATACTGATAATTTTAAATAATGCAACAAAAATTCTGCTCCCTTAACCCCGAGCCTCTTCTGAATTAGTTGAGAGAACAATAAATAATTTATGGTGGTTTTCACAACCACTTATATTTATGATGAGACAAGCCTGAAAAAGAAACAATCATTTCATAAATCAGAAGCATTTGCTTTTCTACAGCTTCATACTAACTGAAATGTAAGACAGCTAGAAGAACATATTAAAAAAAAGTCATCTAATCATTCTTATAATTAAACACAAATTACTCCATTAAATAAATAAATATATATATAAAATGGCTCTTCAATCAACCAGCACTGTTTTGCCAAAATAACAGAAATAGCAGAACATTTTCTATTCACTCAGATGTTTTGAAATCAGACGTAGCTTTCCAAAAATCTTAAGAAATACAAATTGACAGTAACATAGGAGCCAGGTTCCATCATAGGTTAGAACATGGGAGGAGATTGTAAAAGGAAAAGAAAACACTGAATTTTCAAATTAGATAAAATTGAGCGGTGAGCAGTCCAAACATTCTCTTCTTTCAACAACTTGTATTCATCAGCTATATGGAAAGGTCAGATTTTATTTTTTGATAATGGTACACAGTTTAATGTAAATAGGAAGAAAGGACTAAACAGAGTTTGAAATAAACACCGTACATTTAATTGCAGATGTGTGTAGTATAAATGCATTCTAGAGAATACTAATTAACTATAACTGTTCAGGAAACTTACATTAGTATTACAGTGAAAAATTTAATGAAAATCTCTGCAAAATGTGATAAAAGAACAAACAAGACCTCATTTCTTCCCTGTTCTATTCTGAAATATTCGAGAAATATTCTGATATGTCAATGTGTGAAGAATAACTAAGAAAATAATGCTAAGGATACAGATAGCCACCTTTCATACCTGAACAGAGTTTGTTTAGCCTGACTGTACTTGGAATCACCGAGTGAAAGAGGTCCACTAAGAAATGGCAAGGTAATGACATGAAAAATTAAAGGACAGATTTTCAAAGGCCTTTTAGTGTAGCTTATTCCAACAATTTTACTGAAAAGAAGTATATAATTAATGCAAAAAACAATTGACAACATTTTTTCACAGGTTGTCTTTGAAACGAGGATGGAGTAAAGTTACAGTGACTATTAGGTGTTAGTTCTTATTCCATGTTACCCAAACCTGTTGAACAACAATCTCATATATATTCGTGCTCAGAGCCTCTTGTTTCACACAAGCTACAGAGAGCCAGACCACAGGGTGGGCAAGTGTCTCACAAGTATGGGGCTTGATGTAAGCAACCGTTTTCCCTCTTCAGATGTAAAATTGCAGTGATACATTTAGTGCAATATTTAGTATGTGTTCTAAGGTTTTTCTCTGCCTTGGTTCTCTGGGAAACCTCTCTATATCCCCCTTAACTGTTAATCAACTAAGTCCTATTCTCTCTTTACTCATTATTTCCATTTAAAACCAGAGCTCTAAAAAAAGGTATTGGGAAAAAAAATAAAATCTCCCATTTTCCTTAATAGGCTGAATGTCTTGTCTCTTGCCACGCCAATGGCCTGGAAAACAGTGCATGGTTATGCTCTCGTTTGAGGCTGAATTTCTTCTGTAACTTGTTTATTTGTCAGTGTTCTCATATTACACACAAGGTGGCACCAGAGCTCAAAGTTTTGGAAACACCAGCTGAAAACTCCGGATGCCTTTTCTAGCCTCCTGCAAATTTAACATTTGTTTCTTCAGTGCAAAGGTAAAAGAACCATGAGAGAGTGCACAGTGAAAAAGAAATGCAAGAACCTGTCCCAGCTGATGCTGAAGATGGATAATCAAAAAACAGTAATCTGATACATGTGGCACGTTTTGTATTTTATCAAGCAATAATAAAAGAATTAGCATCATTTGAAAGAATGTTTTTCCAATAGTTTCTAGCTTGAGTAAAAATTCCAGTCTTTTAGGGAAGTTTTTCTTATTCTGCATCACTGGAAATGAAGTGTGATTCATTTACATGGTTACTTTGAAAGTGTCCTCAGAGTACTTTTATTCTTACAGGCTATCAGTGCACAATTATGAGAATATTGACATTTCAGTCCTTTTGGTTTTTGTTGGTAGAGGTGATTGTTTATTTGATTTTTAGTGCTGGTTTTGTTTGTTTGTTTGTTTTTGCCACTCCTTGGTTTCACTTCCCTCACATGAATCACCTCAAAGCAAGGAAGACTTCTCATGGATTTCTCTATGACATTTTCTGTAATGTATTTACAGACATTTTCTTTTCTCTTTATTTCAACTCTCCTTCATAAACTTTTAGTAGATGGGCTTCCCTTGGAAGTCTTTGGTGAATGCAAAAAGCCCAATGCTACTGCAATCCTAATATTTGTATTTCCAAGAGCACATCTGACTGTCTTCAGAACATGACAGCCTAGTATCCCTTGTTGGCACCAGATTAAAGGATTATTTATTTTTTCAGGCTCTTGTGAATGACTTTTCCCACCTCAGAAGAGTTACTATAAAATTCATACGTTGTGTTTCATTAGCATAGCAGCGTAAATTCCATTACATTGTTTATGCCGAAACAAACTTTCACTCAAACATCCTGAGTACTCTGCAGTTCTTTACAGTCTAAATGCACTTGATATAGTGTGGTGGATATTTTGTTTGGTTTTCGGAGAAGTTTAGAAAAACTCAAAACCACCTTTTTATTTTCTCCTCTTATTTTTCCTTGCATCGACACTTCCTTTCTAACATTGATTAGGAAAACAGTGGCAGAAAATGTGCAAACATCGTTTGTTGGTAGAATTCTGTGATCTAATCCCATACCTGAAATTCAGCACAAAGAGAAACAAACTGTTGAGTGGAGTCCTCAGGATTTACATTTCAAACTCATTTTATGTTATATTTTGTCCTTTGACAGGCAGAGAGGCAAGAACAATGACCTCTGTTTGCTTATCTTCAGCATAAACCTATCTGCTCTTAAAAAAAATCTGACTAAAGTCACTTATATTTAGAGCTTTACTTAAATTGGTCTTTTCATTCTCTTATCAATTTGCTTAGAAGACAATCCATTATATATGTCTGTCCATTTACTGTTCTCTTTCTCTCTCTCCACTTCCTTGCACACCATAGGTGCTTTGGCCTGTCCAAAAAGGACTATCTTTTCTTAATGCCAGAAAATTATCTAGCCCTCTCTGTGTTCCTATAACTGTCCTCCACTTAGTTTTTTTTTTTTTTTTTTTTTTTTTTAGATATACCCTCCCCGAGCTCCCACTCTGGACATCAGGGAGCCCTCTAGCAATGAAATAAGTGGTGTAATCAGTCTGTTTCACAAGAAGTAACCCAAGTCCTATATTTTGCAGTACTTTAAAAAAAAAATTGGACTGTAACAGTTGTCTGCAAATTTGTCCTGGAAATAAGGGGTAATGTAAACACATAATAACATTGAAGACACATTTGAAATGGCCATACAAGAGACCATTTTTCATTTAAAACTTCTCTTTTTTTAATGCTTGTGGAAGTACTACTCTCACTGTACACAAACTCTTGACTCTTGGATGAAAGTGAAAGGCTAGGAGGACTTAGCTGGCTTCAGCAGTGTTTGACTATGCTTGATTACTCATTGATGCACAACCATGCAGACACTCAGCAATCCTTTTTCAATAAAAGTATCATTTATGTTTGCAGAAACTGTTAAAACAGACTACATTCAAAATGGAGCTACTCTTGCCTCTAACAAGGATACGCATCAAATTCCAGTGAAGTGTCTTATAATTGCGAGGGCTGTTGGAATAAAGTAATGCAGTGTAATCATTTTCTTCTGTTTCCAGTACTTAGCTAACAAACACTTTTTCTATTTATAAAGGTGCAGACTGGTTCACGTATTAAAGTTGAATAGTAAGATCACAGAGTCACAGAATTGCAGAGGATGGAAGGGACCTCTAAAGATCATCGAATCCAACCCTCCTGCCAAAGCAGGCTCCACACAGCAGGTCACACAGGTAGGCGTCCAGATGGGGCTTGAATATCTCCAGAGAAGGAGGCTCCACCACCTCCATGGGCAGCCTGTTCCAGTGTTCCATCACCCGCACCGTGAGGAAGTCCTTATGCACATTTGTGCGGAACTTCCTGTGTTCCAGTTTGCGGCCATTTCCCCTTGTCCTATCACCACTCACCACTGAAAAGAGCCTGACCGCATCTCTTTGCCTCCTGTGCTTCAGATATTTATAAACATTGATAAGATCCCTTCTCGGTCTTCTCTTCTCAAGGCTGAATAGACCCAGTTCGCTCAGACTTTCCTCATAAGGTTGATAATCCAGGCCCCCGACCATTTTTGTTGCCCCCTCCTCCGGACTCTTTTCAGAAGTGCCCCACCTTTCTTGAACTGGGGAGTCCAGAACCGGACACCGGATGTGGCCTCACCAGGGCAGAGCAGAGGGGGAGGATCACCTCCCTCCACCTGCTGGCCATGCTCTTTCTAATGCACCCCAGGATACCACTGGCACTCTTGGCCACCAAGGCACACTGCAGGCTCATGATCAACCTGCTGTCCACCAGGTCCTCCAGGTCTTTCTCTGCAGAGCTTCTTTCCAGCAGGTCATCCCCCAATCTGCACTGATGCACACAGTTATTCCTCCCCAGGTGCAAGACTCTACACTTGCTTTTGTTAAACCTCATCCTGTTTCTCTCTGTCCAAGATTGGGCTCTCAAAAAGAACATGTTGCTTTTAAGTCCCTCTCAAACTCTGCAAAACGAGAATGAAAAAAGTCCACTTAAAATAAACGTAAATTTTGTATCAATCCCTTAATTGGGAGTCATTTTTAAAGATAATCAATAGATTTTTTTGATGCCTTTTTGCACCTTTTGGTTTTCCTGGCAAATATACAAATCTCTTGAAAAACAATTCTATGTTGATGAAATCAGATTCTATCCCTCTGCATAGCTGAAACACTTCTCAATTTCAAAATGACTGAAAAGTTGCAAAAAGAGTTTCCCCAGAAGGCCTGATAATCAGCTTCTTGCAAGTTAATTAGTTATGGCCTAACTACAAACTACAGGTTTGCCCTCTTTTTTTGAAGGGGTATTGAATTCTCTGGACGTCTGCCTCTTGAGAACATTCATCCTTTGCTAGTGCCATGATCAAAACAGATAGGATGGTTTGTTTTTTTTTTTTCTGACTTTTGTCAGTTAATAAATCAGATCTCTTAAAGCATGATTTCTGTGTATTGGTCTGCTTGTATGTTTTTCTATTTTAGTTGATGACTATCATGTTTATTTCCCTTAAAATACTTTGGCCTGAATCTCTCTCTTTCACTTCACCTCTGAAGACAACGAGAATTATGAATAGTGAATTATAGTAGTGTAGGCATATGGATCTTCAAAAATAATTGGGGTTGATTAAAAAAACTCTCTCTCTGTGAAACAAACATGGGAGTTTTTTATCCAGATCTAGTCATTTAGATGTTTTTTCTAGAATAAGACTTAAACTTTTCCAGACACATATTTCTACACTGTTTCCATTTCTAACACCACAGAAAGAGTCCCAGTCCCTGTGAGCAGGCAGGAGCAGTCCTTCTCAGGTGGGAGGCACTGACGCAGTTTGGTTGGAGCCAGGAGTGATGGCAGTCAGCCCCCCCACCCATATAAAGGTGACCAGTAGGGACCGCAGAGACTCAGGAATGCAGCAGGACACACAAACAGGGTGTGCTTGTCAGAAGGGCGTGCTCGGAAGTTTGCACAGGCAGTTAGCATAGGCAGGGCGTGCAGGGCAGGGCGAAGTATCCGCCCTCAGTTGAGAGACTGGCTTACCTGTCAGAAGTGTCCACAAGACAATAGATCTGATCATGGTCTCCACCAGACAGGAGCTCTTCCCAAAAGGAATGCAACAACCTAGACAGACTGTCTGCCCAAAAATGTGACTGTTCAAGTCTCTGAACAGTTTGCAGACAGTGCCCAAGCCTGTTGCTGCCAGTGGAGGGAGGCAGGGATACCACCTGTGTGAGGTTTGAGCAGGTAGAAGATCTGCTCAGCCTGCTGGCAGAGCTTGGGGAGGAGATGGAGAGGTGAAGGATCGGGGAGTTTGAGCAGGAGACAGACTGATGAAGTAAATCCCTGGTGTACCAGAGGGAAGGGCACTAGGGAGACACCCCCCAAATAGTGATGGACCCCCTGCCCTGTCACTGTTGGGTGGAGGAAGGGGACCTAAGAGACAGAGAGGGTTGGAAGCAAGTCCTCACTCAGCATCACAGGCAAACACCCTCCCTACCTCCCTCACTTCCCCAGGTTCCCCTAAGTAGTAGGTTTGAGGCTCTGGGTCTTGAAGGGGCAGTAAGTGAGAATGATATGTAAGGTCCACCTAAGAGGTTGTCTGGAGCTAAGCGATCAACTTCACATCCCTGGACTGCCTCCGCCAAGAAAGAAAGAAGGGTAACTGTTGTAGGTGATTCCCTTCTCAGGGGAACGGAGCACCCAATATGCTGACTGGACCCGAGCCATAGGGAAGTGTGCTGCTCTCTGGGGCCCGGGTCAGGGACATTACTAAAAAACTCCCAGGTATGGTTCACTCCTTTGATTACTACCCTTTACTGATAGTTCAGGCTGGCAGCGATAAAGTCGCTCAGAGGACCCTGAAAGCTATCAAGAGACTTCAAGGGATTGGAGTGGTTAGTTGATGGAGCAGAAGTACAAGTGGTATTTTCCTCTATCGATTCTGTGGCAGTGAGGAATTCTGAGCAGACTTTGACACTGTCTCCAACAGTATTCTCCTGGGGAAGCTGGGAGCCCACAGCATGGACAGGTTCCGACTTTGTTGGGTAAAAAACTAGCTCGAGGGCTGGGCACAGAGAGTGGTAGGGAATGGAGTTAAATTCAGCTGGCATCTGATAATGAGTGGTGTTCCCCAGGGGTCAATATTGGGACCCATCTTGTTTAATATCTTTATTGATGATCTGGATGAAGGGATTGAGTGCACTCTCAGTAAGTTTGCAGGTGACACCAAGTTAGGAGGAAGTGTTGATCTGCCTGAGGGTAGGAAGGCCCAACAGAGAGCTTTAAACAGTCTGGACTGCTGGGCTGAAGCCAATGGGATGAAGATCAACAAGACTGAGTGCTGAGTCCTGCACTTTGGTCACAAGAACATCATGCAATGCTAAAGGATTGGGGCAGAGTGGCTGGAAGATTGTGCCAAGAAAAGGGATCTTGGGATGTTGGTTGACTGTCAGCTGAACATGAGCCAGCAGTGTGCCCAAGTGGCCAAGAAAGATGCAGGCCACAGTGTCCTGGCCTGCATCAGAAATATCATGGTCAGCAGGACCAGGGAGGTGATCTTCCCCCTGTACTTAGCTCTGGTGAGGCCACATTTCAAGTACTGTGTTCAGTTTTGGGCCCTTCACTACAAGAAAGACACTGAGGCCCTGGAGTGTGTCCAGAGGAGGGCAACGAAGCTAGTGAGGGGTCTGGAGCACAAGTCTTATGAGGAGCAGCTGAGGAAGCTGGGATTGTTTAATCTGGAGAAGAGGAGGCTCAGGGGAGACCTTATCACACTACAACTGCCTGACAGGACGCTGTGGTGAGGTGGGGGCCTCTTCTCCCAGGTAGCTAGCAATAGGATTCAAGGGAATAGCCTCAAGTTGTGCCAAGGGAGGGTCAGGTTAGATAATAGGAAAGAATTATTCTCTGGAAGTGTGATCAGGTAATGGAACAGGCCTGCCAGAGAGGTGGTTGAGTCACTGTTCCTGGAGGTGTTCAAGGTACATCTGGATGTGGAACCGATGGACATAGTTTAGTGGGTAATCTTGGTGTAGGTGGACAATTGGACTAGATTATCTTAGAGGTCTTTTCCAACCTCAATGATTCTATGATTCTAGACCATTACAATGTGAAACAGAGAGGGCCTGCAATGTTTAACACAAAGTAGCCACGATGACTTCTGATTTCCCAATAGCTAAGTGTGCTGTTGTTCAAAGGTGTAATTGGAAGCCTCCTAAACAAAGATTATCACTTTTTGTATGAAATGAAGAACCAACAAGTAGTGCCTAATTCCACCAGTGCACCTGGAATTTATAATTACCTCATTAGTGGTCTGGCACAATCTGAACAGTAATGCCAAACAGAAAAATAGAGTTATTGTTAACAAGTTTTCCATTTTGGAGATACTGTAACAGATCATCAGGAAAAAGTGGTCAAGAGCTATGATTTTCTTTTTTCCCTATGTACAACACAAAAAATAGATTTATTTACTCTGCAATTTAAATTAAAAAAGAGTACATCAGAGATGTAATTATCTTTTTCATACTGTTACCATTTTTAACAAATCATCTTTAGCTATTTTTTAGTATCTGGTTTCCATAAACCATGGCTGAAGTGAACAGGAAAGGTACAGTTTCTACTACACTTTGACATTGTTACTTTCTTTTTAGACTGTTTAAATAATTTACTGATTTTTATTTCATATACTGTGCATAGATAAATTGATATTAAACAAAGAAAAGCAACAAAGGATGTACAAAGTTTCATGCAGGCTAATTTTATTTTTTGAAGTTAGTTTGACTTTCTTAGATGAAAACTTTATGTTTTTCATAATTAATTGAGCTAATAAAAACTTAAAGGAATTCCTTGAGTTCAGATAAATAATGGTAAAAGATATATTCATGCCATACAGAATACAGATACTGAAAAAATACATTCCAGGTTCCAGGTTTTCTACATTAAAGATGCATACTAAGTACCATTCCAGAGAAACTGTATAAAGGCTGCATTTTATCTAGACAGCTGAGGCAAACAAAGACCTTCAGCAGCAAGGCCTGGGTGTATGAACAGAACAAACTTATTTATCACTTCCACACAAAGCCACCAGGATGGTTTCATAATCCCCTTTCAGTTCATCCTGTCAATTTAAGAACAAAAGAGCACAATTGTTACAACAATGGTCTCAAGCAAAATCAATTTCAGGAAAAAATTCAGTGTACGTTTATTAAACATTAGTCCTTCACCTAAATAAATCCATCATTTGATAACACACATGTATAATCCACAGAATGAGCTTGAAAATAGTACCTTCACTGAAGCTGAATTATTCATACCCCAGACTGGAGCAAAGGTAGACAAGACCAATTAAAAATACCAATTATGGTATGTCTCATGGCATAAATGAAGAAGAGAAATAGGCAAGACTTAACCGTCCATGAGGTTATGCTCTCTTTCTTTAGACAAGGTGAAAATGCTTTCCTTGACCACTGAAATCCAATGTCCACTCATACTAAAACACTATAAACATTTCACCTATGATTACCTCAAACTCAGGTTAATAGTCCAGAGATATTGGATTCACTACAGAATCTTTTATTCAGCTTTGGAAAACAGATAATTCACTGAAACTAGACATGCTGTATTTTCTCAAGTTTGAGTTTATCATATACATATTACATGGCATTATATAGTGAAATCAAGCTAGGCCACAAACCATTTTGGTTGAGGTGATGCAACTACATAGCAAATTACAGATCACGCACAGTCATGGTGGAAGAATAAAAATGGTCTTTGTCACCTAAGTGAAAAAGAAGCAGATACCAGCAAAAATGAAAAGGTAATTTACCACTTGAAGAGATTATGTTTCCGCTCCAGTCAAGACCTCTTTTTTAGAATTATCTGCTAGCCTTAACAAAGGTGCTCTGCAGGTTTAGCTTTCTAGTACCTCACTGGTTCAAATTTTCTAGAAAATACATTGAGTGGCCTGTGCTCTTTAGGAAGATATTTTAGTCAGTTTATCTCATTTAACCTAAGCAACCAGGAAAGCAGGACAAATAAATGCCAGCTTAACAAGGCATTTGCAGGACTGAAAAACCGAGAGCCAGATGCACCTACTTTCTCCCACAGACATGTCAGTGTGATCATCTCCACTCACTCATTAATGTGCCTTGCCTACCCAAGTACAGAAATATGGGAATAGAGTAGACTCCATTAAACTTCTGGCATCTGCTATACAATAACCATTACTAGCCAATTGCTACAGCTTTTGCAACAAAAATATGGCACCATAGAGTAAGTTAGTTTCACCAGCAAATGGACCACTGAAAACATGAAGTACTCAGCTATGAGTTATTCAGGTGACTGAGCAGCAGAAGAATTAACAAACTCTTACTGTCATCCCTAAAACATCTGGTTGTTTCCTATTTCATAGCTTGTTTGAGACAAAACCTACCATAATGGCTTGGCGAAGAGAGATACCGTAGAGACGCTTATAATATGCTTTGATCTCATGCAGGTCTACTTCATGGCGTGAAACCATGATTCTGATGAGCTGTTTGTGTCGTGTCCCACTGCCCTGTTAAAAATAATAAACAAACAAATAACCAAAAATTGTGGTTACTTAAGTCATTGAAATATTTTCCTAAATCAAGGCTCTTTGCGTTAAACCTTTTTTTGGTGGGAGTAGTAAAGTCAGATCTTATTTTTCTAAAATAGCTATTCCTCTCATATTGCCCCTTCCTGTCCCTGGGAAGCTAGGTTTTGGCTGTGTCCACTGTTGGATTTCTTGTTATGAATTTGTTTTAGCAGCTTTCTGAAAATAGACAGACCCTTCACTGTGTTTGCTGGATACTAGGGACAATCTAGATTTCATTGGTGTGTTTTTTGTTTTTTGATTATTTTTGTTTTTAAATGAGCTGTTTTTTCATTATTCACTCAGTTTTTCATGTATCAACCAAGGCTGCTTCTAAATAAGTCACAGGAGTTGTGTGAATTCCTATATACTGTACTCCTTCATAAGCTCCAAATGCTTCACTCAGCTGAGGATTTAAATTTGCTAGATGTTTTGTCAAAGACTAGGCTCTTACAAGGTTCCCTTCCTGATCTGTAATTGCTTTCTTGTTTACTTTTTACCAATATTTTAGTGGTTACAAAAATATGAAAACATTCATTTTTTCTGTCACTGTACAGAGTATAAGCTGTATGTGTGGATGGACAGATGCCTTCCTGAATACACGATAGCAAACACACAGTTCTTTCTATGGAAGGAGACATTCAGAGGTTTCAACAGAATTAAGTGAATGAGAGAGAGAAATGTACTGGATTTTCTTCTGCCATCCCTTTTTTTATCAGAGAAAGTTCTTAGAGAACTCTAGATCCATCTTATGTTTTTCAGCTCATAAAGCACGCAATGTTCACAAGAAGAAGTTCTCTCTCAAGGTTACCTTCATAGCCAAGTGGAGTTTTTCAGCAAAGAAAGCTGGCTTACTTGTGGCGCACTTCACTGTAATGAAACAATGAAATAAGGTCTTGTCTGTTATAAATGTAGCATGCAACAAAAGGTAAAAATCTGGAAAGAAAATTCTTTAAAATGCCTCAGTGTTCCTAGCAGTACGCACTATTTATCTATTTCTTTTTCACTTGTCTTCAAAACATGTAAGAAGTAGCAATTCTTTTCCTGTCTCTGTTCAGAAGATAATTCAGACAGTAGAGCATACTCTAGGTACTGTAAAGACAGGATTGTACTCCCTAGTCTACTGACACAAAATTAAGAAAGATGTTGCAGTTCTCATGAAACAAAAGTGAAAACAGTCAGATCCTCTACAGCAGAGCTGTAAGTTATGATCTGACATTTTGCAAACCCTCCACATCTGATACTGAGCGATCTCTTTTTTTTTTTATCCAAAGGATACTCGACTGTGATGCAAAAGTGAAGGACAACTTAAAGGTCTGCCTCCTGATTCCATCCTTGGTTCACAGACAACAGTAATTTAAGTGGCTCACCTTACTGTTTATAAGGGTGATTTTAAGGGCCTTAATATACAACTTTATTATGAACCTCATAATAATACTTTCTTGAACACTGCTAAAGGAAATTCATTATCTTTTTAATAAATATATATCATAAATGTCTGGCTTCTCAATGAAGCAAGATAAAACCAGAATGGTGTCCTACTAGAATAAGAATGACAGAAGTATAAGGTAGTTTTTCATACAGTCAAAATGTATGATAGGTTACTATCTGCAGAACCACTTACCAAGGGCAGTCAGGCAGTTTTCAATATCACCTTTCAGCTCCAAATCCAGTACCTTGTTCATGTCATGCTTGCTGTATTTAGTGTACTTCTGAAAGACTAAATAAGGGAAGAAAACTCAGTGAATAGTGATGAAAATATGGTATTCTTGCTCTATTTCTTCTCCTTTATTCTGGCCTCACTGCTGTGGCACTGCACACGTATGATTGGTTGTGGGCCATCTTTACCATTTTCTTCAGCTAGCGCAGTATAAAGAAAAGCAGTACTGTATGGGCTGGAAAAGACAACATGAGGAATGGAACTGTGCTAGGATGCTGGGATCATTTTCCCATTAACAGAAGAGGTGACAGTTACTCCATTGGAGCCTGTAGGGTAAGGTGGTATGCCCCACCCAGGGCAAACTGGCTGAGGAGCATGACAATGCTGGGGAATATTCAGAATCCTGCGTCACTGATTAACTGGCCTTGTGTCACTAGCTTTGTGAGACTTCATGTAATGTTAACAACTTAAGTGATACTGCTCCTCATTAGTGTGAAAAGAACAGCAAAGTGGCCAACTGCATGCTTAAGTCAGCAAGCACAATCCTTAAAGCAGTCAGTGTTACAACTTGGTAATCTACATAATCTCTGAATTCATGAGCAGGCCATGTTCAAAATACAGTTCCTGTGAGGAGCAATGTTTCATCCATCCTACCCCTTCGGAGATGGGGGTAGCTTCTTGCAGTAAGAACAGTAATAAACACATTAATATCCGTCCCTTTTCTTTTCTCTCCTGCTTCATATAAGGCCTGTCACAAAAAAAAAAAAAAAGTTAGTACACTTAGCAGTAGCATAAAACCCAAATACAAATACCATATTTCTGAGGCTACCAGCCTAAGTAGTCAGTCCATTATTTGTCAGTAAAGGATTCTAGTTCGTACTCTAGTTCATAACAAGATATATAACTCCACAAAGCCTTAAACTGTAGCTCTATTTATACTTCATGCTTCACTTACAGCATAGTAGTACCAAGAGAGCACTATACAGATACAAATCATATTTTCAGACATTTTAGAAACACTGTCTAGCTTTCCTGGGCATATTTCATTTTCAAGTAAAGATATTTTTCATGTTTCATGATATACTACAGCCTGCATGGGAGTTTAGGACTGGCAGGCTTTCTTCAAACAAACCAAATTAGCTCTGATTAACTGAACAAATTTGAAAGAGAAGCCTATGTGCCAGGTATTTCTTGTCTTTGTAGGGGTGACTTTCATGTAAAGTAAGAACTCAATCTCAAAAATTTTCCCCACCTCCTCAAACCTCTCTAGAAGTAGTAATTAAATACTTCCACACGGTAACAAAAAAAGATTTAATGACATTCTCTCTATTTGCTAGCAGTGAAGCCCTTTGGACCAAAGGAATTTGTATGGAACTTCAGAGCTTAGAAAGAGAATTAATTCATTAGCCTTTTATTTGTAGGGCTGATGACAAAACTAAACCCCTCATATAGCAGAAATAAAAATAACATTGCTCACTGACCTTTTCCCTGCTGGAATTATAGTAATAGTAATTCAAACCCAATCTAGATTTAAAACGTAACAGTGATGCAGGAATTATAAGCAAAGACTCAGGTCAGACTGTTAAGGTTTAGCAATGGGTTAGCACAACTGTCACACTAATGGCAGAATAAATACAGAAAAATTCTAAAATTGTTTATTTTAGAATTATGTAGAAAATTACTGTGAGGTGTACTCAATACTCTTGAAAAGTCCAACACTGAAAAGTAATAGCTACAAGTAACGTACTGGAGGGTTCACATGAATCAAGGTATGGTAGCTGTTTCTGTACCTACCTGAATTCATCTTCATCCACCAATTCAAGAACCACATTTATTTTAAACAATGAGCAAACAAAAAGATTATGTCTGTTTACTGTGAATACTGACCTCTACTTCAAATGGTCTATACGTTTTATATAAACCACAGAGGTTTAGCAACATTTCTGAAGTTGGCTATTAGAGTAAAGCTTTCATTTCTTTCAGCTAGCAAATCTTACTTGAACTTTGGAAAATAGGATCCCCTTGAAAATATTGCTATGTAATACTCAACAGTTTGTCACATCTGCAATGCACGAGAGATGAAACAGAACATTCACAGCCAGTCAGAGTTTGTAATAAAGTCAAATGAAGAAGCTCTACAGAGTGCTAAGTATGGTCTTACCCTGGCATCATTGTCAGCAAGATCATCATTCACATGAGGATCTTCAGATCGGTCAGCCTAAATAAAAATAAATAAACAACAATAAGGAAAATCACTGTTGGTTAGAATATTCTGTTCACTAAAATTCACTATTTTAGAGATTTGGCATGTCATAATCATAAACAGCTGAACATATAGAGTTGCAGATCGTTATGTTAATTATTCTGTGAATAAAGCTTATGTATTTAGATATCTATCACAGCTCACATTTCTGGGGCCATCAGCAATGTATTTCTGAAGTCATACATTAAAATTCATAGACGTTAGAGTTTCTTAATGTGAAGTTACAGTCTTCAAAGCTGGTATATATTCCCATAAGGTGACTTAAAAGTAAAACTGAAAATCAAAACCACACACATGAACGTACCAAAAAATAATCCAAAATGCATACACAAGCTTTATAAAAATACACTCAGCAGAGATGGAACTGGATATTTGTATATTTTAAAAGGATATTTTTATTTAGCTCCAGTGTTTCAAGTGAACTGCTTTTGAGCACCCATTCACAAAAACCTTTGTCCACTTGTTAGCTCCCTGCCACTATCTCACTACAAGAAACGTATTTAAACAGCTAATAACAGAGTTTATGTCTCTACTTGTAAGCATTTCTTCTATGTCTAGTCGATCTACATTCTGGTTGTTTTTCCAAGTGCTGACAGACAGTTATCACAAAAAAAAGTCTTAAATACCAAACCGGTAAACAGTGACAAATATAAAATACATGTTTCTAAAAAATGCTTTTGAGATAAATCTCTTTGTAGCTCGTTTAAGAATCAGTCCATATGGTCTATGACATACAAGCAAAAAAGCAGTGCAAGGAAATATATATACCTTAAATTCTTTTTTATTGTATGAGTTTAGCATAATATTGACAACAATTATTTTTTCATTACTGGTAACATCTCTGAAAATGTTTAAGTACAGCATACCTTGGCTAGAGCAACCAAAGCCTTTTGAAAATCCCCAGATGTGTCAGAGATGATGTCTTGTGTCAAATCTCTCTTCAGTACTGAAATCAAGTGAAAAAGATATCATTCATATTGGATTTTTTTTTGTCTTTTCTTAATTTTTAGCTTAAATACGCCCAGTAGAATTGTAGTTTTCTTTTTCCTTGTTTTGTTTTGAGAGAACAGATAATTTTGCATCATGTCTTCTAAACCTTGGGATGTGCTCTGAAATTGGAGGTGAAACTCAAAATCTGTTGGAAAAAAACCTCCTTAAAGGTCTTGTGGGTGAACTCTTGCTTGTGAGATAGAGGGGAAAATAAAAAAACGTTTAAAACTTTGACAGTCATTTTTCTCTCACTTGTATTTTTGACTGCTCTGTCTAATGCAAAACTCTTCTGAAAAATCAAACTATCATTTTAGGCTTCTAACTGAGACTATTTAATTGGAAAAGTTAGCTCATAATCCCATACAACAAGTTAATTATACAACACTGACCAATTGCAGTAAACTGCATGAGAAAAACCACACAAGAGATGCCACATTATATTTTAGTCACCATTCAGAAGATTTTCTGCCTTTATTTTACAGGTTGTTCCTACTCTTCAAGTCATCTGTTATCAGTAAATTTTTGCGAATGTCAATAAGAACTTAAGAGTTCAGAAAAGCTTAAGTAACGGGAGAAGAAGCTGAGGTTTCCTTTCATCCCAGAACGCAACTAAAAGAATACCTATAATTCTAGCTGGAATCATGAGTCTTTTCCTAATGCAATGAGATTTATATAAATCAGAAATCATTAACATTCCTTCCCTATGTCTCTTTCAGTCTTACATGTAGTTTTACTAAAATGTCATCTCAGCCTCTCTTTGAGAAGTAAGGCTGTGAACGTAATGTGTTTGCTGTGGAATTTTGAGAAGATATGCACAATCCTTATTAGGTTCTCTCACCTCAGGAATTAAGTTTGCATGATCTGTTCACTACAGGCACTTCAACAAAAATAAATAAATAAATATCAAGGACATGAATCATTGCAGGACACAGCATAGCCATCTTTCAATGCTGAATATCATTAATATTTCTTTCTCACTCTGAACTACCTTCTTTGTAATATCTGTTGGCTTCTCTGATCTCCCTGTTGCTTCTGGAGGCCAAAATCTCAATTAAAGTATCTTCATCTGTGCCAAGCCCCTGTTAAAAAAAAAAATTGAATTTTTAAAAAATGATTTTTAATATAGCAAACTCAACATTTAGAGCAAAAATAAGATGAGAATCAAGGAAAAGACTTTAAAGACCCACATGGAACAAGCCAGAAAAATGAAAGACATTTCGCTTTCATATAATACAATGATTTCAGCTCTTTTTGAATTAATTATACATGGCATCTAATATCACTCTGATACCTAACAGAAGTGTTAAAGTGATCAAGGAATGTGCATAGAAGATAGAAATATGAAAATTATCAAGAAAAATGCCCTTTTGTTCTTCTGTTTTCTCTAAAAAAAACACATACGTAAACACTGTGGCTTTCTAGCACTTCATCAGCAAGTAATTTCCTGTAATCAGGAGGCAAAGAGAGCTCTTGCTCATGAAAGAGCAAACAGATCCTCCAACCCTGAAATTCAGAAAAGACTGCTGAATCTTGTTCTTAGTGACTAGCTACAGATTACCAGTATTGATGCATTTTACAAAAGGAGGAAAAACAAATACAATACACAAGCTTCCACAGTGTGAGTCCAGTGTCATTTAAAGGACCTGAGAATTATTTACTTTTCTTTAGTAAAGATTCTCTCAGCTTTTTGCCTTACCTTCATAGAGGCCCTTAATTCTTCAGCATCAAACTGAGCTGGAGTTTTGAGTAGAGCCACAACAACATCTTCCAAGTGGCTTTTCAGAACCTTTTTCAAGTCTTCTTCCAGACTCTGTGAAGAACAAGAAAGAATAAGAAACTCCATGTCTTGGTTTTAGCTGAGGTAGAATTAATTTTCCTCCTAGTGGCTAGAATGCTGTGTTTTGAATTTAGGAGAAAAACAATGTTGATAACACACCCATATAGATTTTGCAAATGAGTGCTTACATTAAGTCAAGGACTTTTCAGCTCCTCATGCTGTGCTGCCATCAAAGAGGCTGGGGTACACAAGAACCTGGGAGGGGACACAGCCAGGACAACTGACACAAATTGTCTAAAGGGATATCTTGTACATCATGTATGCCTTGGCATCATGCTGAACAATAAAACTGGAGGGGAGTTGGTCATGGTCTTGGGACTACCATTGCTCAGGAACTGGCTGTGCATTGTTTGACAGTGGTGAGCAATTGCACTGTGCATCACTTGTTTTGTGCGTTCCCTTATTATTACCATTATTATTTTCACTTGCTTTTCTGTACTGTCAAACTGTCTTAATCACAACTCACAAGTCTGACTAGTTTTCCAGTTCTCTCCCCCCATCTCACCAAGGGAGCACTGAGCAAACAGCTCTGTGATGCTTAACTGCTTGTCAAGTTAAACCACAACACTCAGAAGCTAGCAAATTGTTAAAAACTGCTACTCTTCTACAGCCTCAAAATTAGTCTCATCTCCAACAAATTTTAGCCTACATAATTCCTTCAGTTACTAGAAAGAATTACAAATCACTTGAAATTTCTGATTTTTCATCTAACTGTTAACTAAAGAGTCAGAATTTTCCAGCAAGTATTCAGGAGACCTTTCACCCATCGCAAGTCACTTAATCACAGAATGACTGAGGCTGGCAGGGCCCTCTGGAGATCATCTGATCCAAACTCCCTGCTCAAGCAGGGATACCCAGAGCAGGTTGCCCATGATTTTGACATTCAGGAAGATTTTGAATATCTTTAAAAGAGGAAGATTCCACCACCTCTTCCGGGCAATCTACTCCAATCTGTGCACGTTGCCTCTTGTCCTGCCACTGGGAACTACTGAAAAGAGCCAGACTTCATCTTCTTTGCACCTCTTCTTTAAACATTTATAGACATTGACGAGATCTCTTTCTGAGAATTCTCTTTTATAGGCTCCGAAGTTCCAACTCTCTGAGCCTCTCCTCATAGAAGTTCTCCTGTCCCTTGATCATCTTGGTCATCCTACATTGGACTCCTTCCAGTATATCAAGGTCTCTGCTGCACTAGGGACCACAGAAGTGAACACAGTACTGCAGATGCAGCCTTACCAATGCTGAGTAGAACAGCAGAATCACTTCTCTTGATCTACTGATTAAGAATGCCATTATTCTTCTTAGTGGCAAGGACACACTGCTGACTCATATTCAACTTGATATCTACCAGAACTCCTAGGTTCTTTTTGCACATTAGCTTTCCTGTTGACTGGTCCTCATCATGTACTGGTGCCTGGAGCTGTTCCTCCACAGGTGCAGTAGATTACACTTTTCCTTGATGAACTTCATGAGATACTTGTCAGCCCTGTTCACCCATTTATTGCATCAGAAGACTCAAAGAACGCTCCTTAATTTGTAAGAGAAAGTAATACTGCATTGCTGTTATGATGATGACTGAGTTCCTTAAACGCACATATCTGTGTAACATTTTAGTTCATCCATTCTGTATCCAAGGACACAGAAATTGCAATGGAAATGCTGTAATACCATCCTATACAGAACTGCAAGTCTTGAAGTTAAGATTTGAGCTATATTCTAATTTATTTTAAAAAAAAAGTCTGATTTATTTGGCCTCCTATCAGTAAAAGTTCAGTGCTGCATTTTGTTAAATCAGGAGATACAGGAGATAGTTTGTTTTCCACCAAATATTAGCCTAGGCAATTGCTGCAGGAGTGAGAAGGTCAACCTGCTTTGTCAGAATATCTAAACAAAGTTATTTCAAAAGCAAGTACTATCTCCATAGTTAGTTCTATTTCGCTTTTGATGGAGAGCCAAGCACTAGGCTGTTTAATGATCTAACAGCATTAGCTCCCCTGTGTCTTTGAAGTTATATTTTAATTTAGATCTTGAAAATAACATAATTGCAATGCTGGAGCTTCCTCTGTGGGAGGACAGAGCTGTGAAAACCGCAAGTAAGGCTTCCAGAACAGAAACAGGAAACTCAGGCTAAAATGAGATATTAGGCTTGTTTCCTATGTTAGTCTCTAAAAGTCACTTAGAGCTACAAAGCAAAAGACTATAGGGAGTCTCTTTCCAAGAAGCAAAGGCTCGCTAACTCTAGGATGCAACAGTACAATTATAATTTCAATTTAGATGTACAGATTCAACACAAGAAATTTTTTTCTAGGAAAAGGCAAAGAGAAATTAAAACCTCTTGTGGAATAATGCAGTAATTTTCTAGCTTCTCAGTTCCAGGGGCTAGTGGTTTCAGCATGCAGAAGTACAAGCTCACTGTTCCCTGTACTGTCCTCATCAGTGTTGATATATTTTGAAACAGCATTATAGAATACAGAACAGGATGGAAATATGTAGGTCTATCTGGACATAAATATTCAGTGAGATGCCTCTAAAGTCCCCTCCTCTATTCCTCTTTCCCTCAGCAGCCTGTCTCTCAAGTGTTAGTAAATTTATGCATTCCCCGTGATTTAGCAGTATAAGAGACCTTTCAAGCATTTAAACACCTAGAGAGCCAGAAGTCTGAAATTTTTCTCTTTATTTCAAACGGATTGCCATTAAGTTCAAAGGATTATCACTGACAATACAGTTGCAGAATATCATTGCTACAGTTTTCACAAGCTACAGAAGACTGTGTTACTGCAATCTTTTGTTCTACAAAGCGAAAGCTGTTTGTACCATAAAAGCCAGGAGCAACATTACTGTTCCTTCTACACATTTAAGCTAGGCTTGAATGTACTATACCTTTCCTTTAGCCTGTTGATAGGCAGCTTTGATCTGCTGACGCTGAGCATTTGTTCTTTTAGTCAAGATGTCAATGATGGTGGCTTCATCCACACCTACAAAGGACCAAACAATGTAATGGTTAATAGGTTGGAAATATGATAGTGATTTCTAGTGCATAATTTAACCACACAGTAATGTTATTATTTGCACTGTGTCATATTTTGATTGCTTCATACACCAGTGTTTACCCAAAAGAAAAACTGTAATAATCTCTGAAATTACAAGTGATGAAATGAAGAAACCCATTTATTTATTATAGATTCCCACTGGACACAGCAACCTACGTTTTTACAATTTAATATAGAAAGTCTCGAAGTTATCTGAGTGCAGAACTAATAAATAAATATATTATAGAATTACACAGCATAATCATTTAACCTCAGCAAGTTAAATTGAAAAAGGTTTCACAGCACAGTCATAGAACCAAATGTGAACTTCATTAAAGAGAGTAATATAATTGAAGCATACACTACATTATCATAGTATTCACTGCTCATTGAAGGATTCTATGGAAATCAAATAGAAAAAGACTTAGTATAGTATGGTAAAATATATTTTCTTTATTTTCTAGAAATGAATTTTTTACAACCTGTCCTTCAAGAAATTGATGAACCTTAATGTAGCATTAAGGTCTGAAATTGTAATTCAATGTCAGAAGATCAAAGAGTAGAGATTCTTTGCTGAGTGACATAATTAAATGTCCTGCTGGGCTTTTAAAAGTTGAATTACCTCAGCTGCTTTCCGTTCCCTCTGGCTCTCATATTTTATTCAGGGTTATTCTCAAAATTTCCTGAGGAAGAATCCTAATGCAGCACTAAATATTTACTACTCTTACCCTTTACAGTAATAGCTTTGTCCAAGGCAGAAACATCAGCTGAAGGATCAAAGTTTGGGTACGTCTGTACTGGATAACCTCCTTTTGAACTTTTCTGCAGAAAAAAAGAAAAAAAAAAGGCCAAAAAATGCTCATTGCTCATTTCAAAGAATATTTATTCAAATAAACAGTTTCATGTGTCTAAATAAGCCATGCATTTGGGACTGACTACTGTACGACTATTAAGAAATAAACATGGAGTTTTCTAACTACAGATAGATTAACAGCCTCAGTATGATATGAGCATTAGATCTATTTTTTCACAACTCATCCATTAAAAAGAAAATACCTTATATATTGTTTGGAGTCCCAGAAGACTTGTTTGTCAGAGTAAGTTGTATTCTCCAGGAAAATAATTCCTAGCTGCCATAATTAAGCTCTTATGTCCAAGTTTTAAAGTCTCTAAAACCACAATTAAATGCTGTAGGTGCATCCAGGAAAGTGCTACTGACTTGCTTGTTCATCTTATGTAAATTGACTATATACCATATTAAGTGACTTCACAGATGGCTCATATCTAAAGCTACAAGAACTTGTTGCATCCGAGATCTTGGAGAAAAGTTCAGGCTCTCATCCTACAAGGAACTGGAAAACTATTGCCCAACTTCTTTGAAGAATGAGACATAAACCACAGTTTCTTTACAGATATTAACTATTGGCTGACTATGGTGAATCCACACCTAGATGCTGGACAATCCCTAGGCAATATCTAAAGGACTCTGGGGATAACAGGGAGTGATAAATTCCACCACATGACCAATTACATGGCTTGCTCTAAGCCAGCAACACGACTAGACAAGTTGCTAGATCTCCTGTGGCTTCACAGCATGGTTCTTTGCCTTTGCTGACACTCTGAGCAGGCTGGAGAGCAACTCTGTGGAGGGAGACCTGAGAAAGACTCTCCACAACCTACTATTGCAATAATTCTCCTGTACTCATCACCGTAAATATCCCTTCTGATCAGTATTAGCACTGATCATCTGACATGTTTTACCATATTCAGTGATTCTTTCCACCCATATGAAAAGTAAGACATATAGTAGTGAATTTTTTCCTCCTTTACATTCCAGAGCTCCAATAGATGGTTTCCTGTATCTCAGTATTAGTTTCCCTATCTTTCCATATATGCCATCAGAACAGGTTCTTACACATTCACACACTGTACATTGATTACTAATTTAAAGAGGATGACCTGAGTGAATCAATGACTGGCCAGTAGAAATGAAATTTTCATTACAGCAACTAGTTCTGCCTTAAAACTGATTTGTTCGACTAAGACTATTTTTTCATCTGATAGAAGATATACTAGGTTATGAGATTTTATTGGATTATATGATGCAGTTTTCAGTTCTAATAAGATAAAATTTTGCCATTGCTTTTCCTTCCTTTGAGCATATTAAAGATGTTTGGTGTCCTATGGGTTTAAGATATTTCAAGATATTTTAAGATATTTCAAAAAGCACTAGAAAATTAGCATAATGCTCTTAACTGGTGGCAACACTTACAATACATTCCTGCTCCTGATTGTCCATGAACCATGCCTGCTTCAGGAATTCTGATACCATAGCCATGTCGACAGAGTCTCTAGGAAGAGATGCATCAAGTTACAAAATGTTTTTCATCATTTTCATCACTTTCATCATTCAGTGAAACTCAAGTTTTGCCATTTTAAAACTGTGACATGAAAGGCTTTGTTTCCCAAGTAGTAATTAGCCTTGACTGTTGGAAGCTGGTAACTTTTGTTTATGTTGGACAGGCGACACAATGGCTGGCAATTGACTACTCAGCCTTACATACTTACATACTCAACCATACACACTCAAGCTACTTCCAGAAGTTTTAGGTTAGAAATAGAAAAATAATCTATGTGCATAGTTGGTATGACAATACCTAAGCATTAACATTGACTTTCAAAGGAATATTACCAGAAACAAATTAAATCTGCCTTTCCCCATTTGTTGAGGCATTAGATATGACTATTTAGCTTCCTGACTATTTGATTCTGTTCAAATTCAGTGATAAACCATCACAATCATATGTGTCATTTACTGAGCTTGGAGCCCTTGTGTGTTGTGTTAAGGCAAAAGACATTCCTTTATTAAGCATATTCTCATGTAATTTCTTCAAATATCTCCTTAAGAAAGCTGAGTAGAAGCTGATAAGTCTCACAACACTCCCGCATGCACTATTTCTTATGATTTCTTATGCATTTCCTCCAATACCTATAACAGAATAGATTTTAAAAGAAAATTTTAAAATTTCTTTTAAAATTTTACCCATTTTAAAGGAAAGAAAACAGTAATTTCTACTTTTCACTACTCAAAATGAAAATGAGTCCAGATTTTTCATGGCAATGGGACTTGACACTGACCAAAGGAGAATATTTTGCTGTGAAGAATATTCTCTTCTCTAGCAGGGACAGAACAGGACAGAGCAGAAATATCAAATATAGTATTTTTTTGATCTGCTAACAATTGATGATTTTTCATCAAGACACACTTTCCCATAGGAAACTCTAGGGAAGACTTTGTTTTAAAGCTCACATACAAACAATAAGATAAAGGTAACCTTGCTGATTAAACTGATCTGCTGGTTAAACTCTTAGAAGAACAGCTAACATGAGAAAAAATGTTATTTTTAGTGGAATGCATTTTAATATAATGAAGGTCTTAGGGTACAGCTAGTACAATGTAGACCATTATGCACAATTATAAAAAAAAGTGGTGATATTTACACTGCAAACACATGTTATTTATGCCTTGTAATCAAGAGGAAGGGAAATGAGGAGTCACTTAAAACAATAAACTCCTACGACCAAGCAATGGGGCTGCAACCCAGCTGCTGCCTTTAGTTACAACAAAACTGCAAAACATACTTCTAAGCTCAGCTGGCAACAAAGAGGAAGTTACTCACAGCCCCCCCCAGCTCAGCCCCACCCTTTCTCCTCTCCGGAGGGCAGGATCCACCTACACTCCCTCTTCCCCAGAAAACTACTGCTTTTTTTGCCCTTCCTTCCACCCTGAGGGCACAAAATTCAGCTCTGCCTGTGCTGCTAGAAAACCTGAAACTGACTCTGAATCTTTGTTTACGTTACCTGCATTAGGTGTCATCTGGATGAACAATGATCAGTGATCAATATTGTGTGAGTTGTAGGGACCAACTTTTGCTAAGTATCAGAAAAGCATACTTACATTACTCTTCAAAACACTTTATCAAGATATTACTGTGACTTCTGTACCACCCTTGTATTGACAGCAGAAGCACATAAGGCCAGATAAAGTATTGCAGTACCTGAAGTTCTGTTGTGTTTTATAAAAGCATACGTACAGGCCATATGCAGGAGGATGAAAATATTCTAAAGTCGCCATTCTGTGCTGAGTCCAGTGGACCTAGTCACCAGCGATGACACATACAGATATATGTGCAGCTAACAGATTCACTGTATGTTCTTGTTTATAGTTACAAAACAAGATTGACAATACCAGATCTTAAAAGGGGTGGAACCAAAACTTCATTTTGGTTGCTAAAGTAACAATTCTCAGACATAAAGTTGGTGGAGTCAGCTGGAGGAAGAATGGTAACAGCTGTCTTTCTGCCTGCCTGCCCACCTCACTCCAGGTCTCGACGTTTTGCTTCTCCTCAGGATAACTAGAAGGGAAGGCTACTTGTGTATGCTAAATTGGGTTTCTTAAGCCTCTAAGCCTTTATGCCTATTGTAATTTAAATTACAGATACAGCAAAGGAGCCGCATGTCTTAGAAAGAAAACCTTTATTTTTGCTCCTTTTGAAATAGACTTTGGCATGCAGTCAATTTATTTCTATTTTGTAAACAAAATAATTTTAAAAGAAGACAAAGTAGGCAATGGTTCTCAAGAAGGGCTAAACACCCTGCTCTGCTTGCGTTAGCTCAGAAAATTAAGAAAGCAGTTTACATCAAAATTGTTTGCCAGCTTTATAAGAAACAATGGAAGAACTTGAAAGAGGGGAAAAGGGAGGAAGAGAAAATGAGAGAGAGGGGAAAACAACCATAAAGAAGCTCTTTACGGAGTAAAGGCTTTTACCATTGCTTTGAAAATAAAGTGCTAACAGCTCATGTAAACAGCTTAGATACAGGAGGGATACATTCAAACTATTATTTTAATTTAGTATGAAAAAGTCTGAAAGAAATGCTTTCAGACACACCCAGTGCCTCTTTCAGGGTTACTCTGAAATTACTCAATGCCTTTTTCAGAGTTAGTCTGTTTAACTAAATATTGATCAGGCCATGTGTCCCACTTGCCAGACTGGAATCTGTAGACATCCCAGTCGAAAGGAACGAGGATTGTGGACTTAAAATTTCTCAGTTTGGGAAAAAAAATATGGTTTTTATGCATTTTATCGCTCCCAACTGGAATGATCAATGTTGCAAGTAGAATGAAAAATCAGAGATCCAGACTGAAAACACTAGCTGTTCCTTCACAATAATTAATACAATGTTTTCAGTCTGGCTCCCATTACCAGAGTTGGACATCTTGCATTTTTTAGAAGTTTTGAGTAAATACACAGTTTGTTGAAAATATTTTAAGACACGCTTTTATATTTTTTTCTCAGCTACAGCTATGTGTCAAATCACACAATTTCTCCATGCTTATTTAACCATAACATGGGCTATAACATATATAACATCTTTGGTTATTGTCCAACACTAGCTACTAGGATCTTGATAAAAATTCAGGTAATTAAACTCTATTAGAAAAGCAGACAGTCGACATAATATACCAATTTCTTTTACAGTGGGAAAATCTACTAAATACAAATGATATGTCAGAGAGAAAAACAACCTCATCCTTGGAAAATTCAGTGGAAAGTGTTAGCAGAACAAATCCCAGATGATTCAGCCCTTACTTAATATGGCTTTTGCCTAAGTTATCGGCTATAAAAGCAGGGTTTTGCTCTTATGTCCCTTAAAGATTCCTTTGCCTCATTTTCATTCCTCTCATGAGGAAAGATTCCTCTCTACTGTCCCAGAGCAGTAAACTGTTGTTGAGGTAATATCTTGTTCTTAAGTTTCCATACAAAGCACATTTATTTTCCAGCAACTCCAGTTTTGCTGCACACAAGAAGAAAGCATACGAAACAGCCAAGTCCAAATAATCTTAGTTTTAATCGTTTAAACTATTTTTCTTCAATTTCTTGAGAAAACAGGAAAAAATAGAAAACAAAAAACCAAAACAACAGCAACAACAAAATCAGGGATTGTCCAAGACTTTCTGTGTAGATGAAACATTTTAAAACCGTAAGAATTTCTTCTGCCCACACCCATCTCATTCTGTGCCAGCAAATCCAACCCACAGAAAATTGCACCATGTCTCTTGAAAAAAATACTGTATGATTTTTAAAGTTTGTCAGGTCTACAAAGAGAAGTAAAGACCTACAAAAACTTACCTTCCTCCTCACAAGTATTACTTCTCAGGATGACACCGTCAGGATAAGAGAGCAGAAGGCTATCAAGGCTTTTATAGTGTCATACAGGAGACCCCACCTAGCAACTGAAATATTTCTACTGCCCCAGCAACTGGCTGCTCTTTGCTAGCAGCAAAATCTGGTTGCTGTCCAAAACACAGAACCACACAAAAAAGAGTCATTGCAAAACTATGTACTGGATAAAGAAGGAGCAGAAGAAGAAGAATGACTAATGAACACTCCTTGGTAGCTTTTCTCCCCTGCCTTAACCACATCCCTCACTGTAGAAATTGATTTAAATCTTTCAGTGTCATAAGAAGTAAAAGATAAATTTGAGTTACTCCCTTCTCATTTTGACATATCTGATACAACTTTGAATTGAACATACTAAGATATCTCCTTCCTCAATGAGACTTAGAAAAAAAGACTGGAGAAGAATCAGTACAGGTTTGACTCTCTGCTGAGATCCAGCGGCCATTAGCTCTGCTTCTTTTGTTCATGAACTTGGGACAGAAGTATTCCAGGAATAAGACACCTCTGAAACTGAATACCTACACAGTCTATCAAAATAGCTTTTTTGTTTGTTTGTTTTGTTGTTGTTTTCCTTTTATGGAAGCAAAAAACCTGGAACTGGGTAGGCTTAATAGAAAGGCAATAATTTACACTTATGTAATTAAAATTGGTTGGAACATTCAGATCACACTCTGAAGTTCAAAGTGTAAGTAGTTTATACAAGACAAAGGAGTTTGCCAGCCTGCCAAAAGTGGTTTTCTGCAAACACTTCCTCACTATGCTGGCAAGACACGTTTTCCAGAGCACGTTCGGCACAGCGCCATGCAGCATATCACTCACATCTCAGATTGGCTCAAAACATGATGCCAGTGAAGAAATACTAGTTCCTGAAACAAAAGCATTTGAAATGAATTGCTTGGCCTCCCAGCTGCCAGCACTGCTTTCTACTGATCTGAATCTGCTGCAACACACTGATAACTTCAGGATGAGGAAGTATGGATGATATGGATAAACATGCATGTGGAGGAGGAATGGGAGCAGACTACTGGGGTTAGAGGGGACACCTGCAAATTCCTTAAATAAACCACAAATGGTAGCTTTTTCTTAAATCACATGTATTGTTCAGCAAGCATGAGCCTTTCTCTGTTTAATGTAGCACAATCTACCTCTGTAGAAACTGTAAATGCTTTGAGTGTGCCTCCCTGAGGAGTTTGGTTGGGGAGCCTCACAGCTTCAGGGCAGTGCAGGGCCCTCGACACACTGGGAGCAAGGTCAGAGCCCATATAATGCTGCAGGAGGTGATATCCAGGCCCAGACGAGGGGGCTGCTTTCAGCTGAACCTCTGCACCTGACTCTTCTTCAGCCACTGCCCCAGCTCATCGCAGCCAGGCTGGGACCTGGGCCCCGTTTCTGTCCCATCTGTGTACAAACATCTCCGTCTCTGTCCCCAGGGAGGTGCATGGTGACAGAGGCTGGGGCTGACCTGGTGTCTGCCAGGGTAGTGGGACAGAACAGTGTCCTAGGCCTTGCCCTGGCACCTGCATGGAGATCCACTGCCATCTCAGATTTCAGGGAGTCTCCAGCCTCCCAAATTTCTGAAAAGAGTTTGCACTTTTTTTTTTCCTCCACAATTTACATATTATTTGGCAAGGGTATTTCAGATATTTTCAGTGTACTGAATAATTGAAGGAGTTTATGACTTAACAGGGATACTGTGAGTAAGCTGTGTAGTTGCTTTCCGTTTTGTTTATTTAATTATGAGCTGTGAAGGTCAGATTACTCCTGCCATCCTGGCCTTCTCCATGTCAGTACGAAGCTGATAGTCTTATTTCTGACATTTTGGATGTTTACATGATTTACGCTCTTTATCTGGGAATGTTTGCCTTGTCTGATAATGAACAAAACTAATTACAATGTAAAAATTGAAAAAATGGAAATCTTTGTATTCTGGGTGTTTTATTAACCAAGTTTTCTGGATACTGAAATCATCTAGAAAACTGGTTTACACAGACTCAGAGCCTCTTTGTAAATTATTGGCATTTTCTGAGTAAAGAATTAAGACAGAAACATTTAATCCAGTCCTGAAAGAGAAGGAAATAGCGTGTAACAAGTATGTAGTAATACACTCCTTCCAGGATGACCCTGTCTTCAAATACCCTTTCTCAATAATTGGACTATTGTTCTATTTTCATTGCAGCAGTTTTCCACATTTTTTCTACTGCATTGTCTCTCAGGCCTGTGTTTCTACTTTCAGAGTGATCTGACATGAAGGCATTTCACTTCAGTTCTTTTCAGGAGCTGGTTGCGTGAGCTTTGAGCTTTTTCTCCCTTTTAATAGATGGAGATGTTGAGTCATCATCTTCCTGAAGCTGAAGTGAGTCACCATCTGATAGCTTGGGAGCTTTATTGTACAAAATGCTTACACTTTAAACAAAAGCAACTTGACTGGAGGAAGATTTATCATGTATTGTATAGATTTTAAGGGTAAGTCATCATTTGTTTCACAAAATTGTAACTGCAGAGCTTCAGGATCTGGCATTGCTTGTACAGAAGTAACAAAACATGCAGCTACTGTCACAGTGTAAGTGAGGTAAAAATGAACATTTTTCTTTGCTGTTACACTCAGTATGACAAATCTCAAATGCTGCAAATATCACTGTTTTGATATAGTAGTCAACCTAGTATGAAATACAATTACTGCTGAGAGTGTTCTGCAGTAAAAATAGATAAATGGTCTCTTTTGGTAAATTTCCAAGTTTGGCCTTACGAAATATTTCTCCTGAGGCTGGCAATAAGAGTGCAAGTGGGCAGATGGAATTTTCCCAAGCCACACATCCTACCCAAGATGATAGCACAATAACTCAAGAATTTGTTTGGAGGTTGAGAGAGGAGCAAACAGTCCTTACATCTATCTCAGGGGTCAACATCTCCCCTTCTCTAACTCTATGTCTATTGTAGTTTAAATGCTTTAAAAAAAAAAAAAAAAAGTTTGGGAGTGTTTGGGAAAGGAACGTTCTACCTGCATTCAGCCAAATAACCTAATTTTACTAGTGACCTTCAGATTTCTCATGAGATAAACATTAAATGAAAACTGATGCTAGCAAACTATTATTCTGAAGTAGTATTTTCCTGCAAAAGTTTCTGAGTGTACTGTGTCCAACAAAAAGTCGTAAATCTCTCATTATTTTCCACGGGATTGGTCATTCATTTTGAGCAAGCTGATAACAAACCAGAGCCACCTGTAACCTGCCTCTCTCGTGTTGATTTCATTCATCCTCAGTGGCTTTTACCCACATCCTGTGAAACCGAAGAGAAACATGTTACTCCACTTCCTTAGACAGCAGTGCCCTGCAAGGCAACCAGCTGTACTCAGATTTCTAGCAACAGGCACAACAATATAGATTATATAAATCCAAGAAAACTTGTTAGTGCTGTGTGAGTTACAGCAGTCCTGCTGAAGGCAGTAATACTTCCAAGACATTGTAGCACAAACCCAGTGTGTCTTTCAATAATACACTTTTAGCAATTCCTGTACAAATTCTTGAAGCAAGTATCAATTACATTGTTCAGAATGGTATCTTTTCTGCATACTGAAGTAGTGTCTTCTTAGAACTTCATTTCTTACTTTGACATTACAGGAGGTTAGATTTCAATTTTAGAGAAGATAGCTATAGTATCTATTCATTTGCATCTAATCTATTTGATTAGAGTTTCAAATATAAGCATGTTTTCTTATTTAGTTTCATGGTAAAGACATGTATGAGACAGGTAAACAAAACTACATAATATCTCTTATGGCTTACCTGTTACAGAATTTATTTTCATTAAAGTATTATTTCTCGTTCAGTTCATGGTTCAGATACAGGCCTTGTAAGTAGGGAAAAATAAGACATTTATGTATTGATACCAATCCAGAATGGTTCATAAGTGCTTCTGAGGCATTTTCTAACTGAGATTCATTGTGTTCTTGCATTGTAGAAAATATTTATCATTAATCTCTCTTTTATCTTGGATTAGCTAATATTTTTGTAATGTCTAATGAAACACTGAATCCTTCTTTTCTGGCAACAGGATTTCCATACACTTTCAGTTGCTAATTATCTTTAATATTAACTATTTACTTAATCCCAGTAAATACCTTTCTGTAGCTCTAGAGAAATGTAAATGTAGGAAATGTAAAGGTGTTTCCTGAGTCTCGTTATTATGAGTCTTATGGTAGGCCATTCCTTGGCGATTCCAGATATTACAAAATGTTAGTGAACAGTCCCCTACCTAAAAAAAAAAAAAAAAAAGCCTATACTTTACTAGAAACAGTAGAGTAACTTTCTGTGGAGTGATGTCAAGATACCATCACTTTAGAAATTGGACATCCCTCTCAGCTTAAATGAGATAGGGCTTTGTCACTCATTTTAATAGAGCCAGGAATTATCTTAGGGAAGCAGATTGAGAAACAATTCCAAAAGCTTTTTTGACTACTCACACAGCCTTCCAGGCATAAGCCCTGACACCACTGTGGTTGTGTGCAAAAGTAGTTTATATTAGAAAAATCTTGACCTTCCGGGAAGGCTCTAGGAAAAAAGCTTTGGAAACCTAAGTTACACAAATAGTTCTCCAAATCACAGTTGAGCAAAGCAAACCTTTATGATAATAAAGTTGTGACAAAAGTAGTAATTCACTGAGGAAGGAATAGTTTAGTGTACATGCAATGGGAAGTACCAAGTAGATAAGGCAAGAAAACGGGAACACATAAGACTTTTACTCTCCTACACTCCCCTATAATGCCAATCAGAGGAGAGTATATAGTAACAGAAGTGGCATTTGAGAACAGAGACTACAAATAACAGAGCTCCAAGATATTGAACAACATATGACTGCTGTGAAAAGCTCAGTGGCCTAATGGTCAGAAAGGGAGACCTAGGAGGGTAGGAATTGGGCAAAGTCTTCCAGCAAGACCAAGAAACAGAGTGAACAGTGCTCCATATCTCAAGAGAGCTTCAACCCTACTACAAAATTCTTCTGTTTCAACTTCAAAGAAGTTAAGACAACACAAACAAAAAGTTAGTGAGCAAGTGAACAGCCTGTGGTGTTGCAATATGTAGGTTAGATTTATCTGTCTGGGGTTTTAAAGCTTATTTGCAATTCTAATATTGATTTCGTCATTCAATGAAGCTTTACATCTACTAACATTTCTGAGTTCTCTTTTTTCCTTTAGAGAAAATTTATGCATGAAATATTTCAAACAGTCTTTTAAGCAAACCATTCCACTTTGGTTATTTCTGTATGTTGAAATGAATACAGATTAGTGGATTTATTGACAGTAACCATCCAGGTTAAATTAATAACACTTATCTTACCCTCTAACTACAGTGAGGAGTGAGTATCCCCTTCTGAAGCTTCAAAATCACTCCAGTCAGGCTGAGACCAATTGGGAGTGGCACAGCCCTGGCTTGGCTCTAACTGTCTGACAGGAACAGGAGTGACATAATCAATGAATAATAGTAAATTATGTTCTGCTCTTTGTCTGCATTCGGGGTGTGATAAAAGTCAGAAACAGGTTGAGAAAAGTAGATATTCCATTTTATTATCCATTTTATTCTTATCCAATGCTAACTATTCCCATTAATAATGAAGGTTCATTGTAATTAGGAAAAGTTATCCAAGACATATTGAATATTATAATTTCACAAAGTAGCTTACTTGCCAAAATTGGAAGTGAGGTCTCTGTGCAGAACAGTCAGAACTAACTTCACAATTTGTCTCTTGACTGCAAAACTTACTTTCTTCTACAGAATGTTAGAAGAGTTTCATCTTACAAAAAATGTGATTTTTCATGTGGTTTTCCCTTAAACCTTCACATATAGAAAAAAAGCAAACAAAAAGCAAGGTACAGATACAGAACAATCTAAGCTACAGTATTCCATATTAAAATGTGTTTTTCAGGTTTCCTCCATTTTATGTTTCACATCACTTTAAGGAGGATCCGCATTGATTTTCAGCAAAAGAATTTGCATCAGGATATTTGATCCAGAGGTCTGTATTCAGATATTGAACAGCAATTGCTTGTTGAATTTCCTGCTAAAAATCCCGATGTCTTCTGTTTTCATGTTTCAGTTTTACTCTAGACTGAGTTACTCCAAGGTTGTTGCTGCTTTCAAAAATATAACATATGGAGCACAATGGATGACACAGTGCAAGTCATAATTATTCTTGAGAAATTTTAAAGGTATTAAACTTGTTGCCATTTGGAGGAGAAGAAACTTCAAGGCATGTTTGGATTTTTTGTGATTTGTCCCATTATAGAACTGCCTAAAGATACATAACTCAGAGCTGAATTTCCTCAATGATGAAAGCTGCAGATGTGATGTTTAAGATTGGGCCCAATTCTACATTAAAGTAGATTATTTATCCCTGGATCTACTATAAAATTTGTGAAAGAATCAAATTTATTGGGAATGTGGAAAGAGGAATATTAGTTTCTTAGCCCTAGAAATTTGTCTTCTTAGAATTAAGCATAAAATACTGTTGATAACCAAATATCAGAAACAAGAATGAAAAATTGATTCTGAAGATTTATGGAAAATATGCATGAATGTGGAATTGATTCCTAAAGAAATTTTGTGAAGGACAATTTAAATATGCATATGAGGAAGTTTTTGCAGATAAAGATTTCTCCTAACATATGATTAGGAAGAACACAAGTCAGGAAAAAGTATTGAGAAGAGTGATCTTAAGATATCTGTGGCACAAACAATCTATTACTGTGTTTGTTTAATAGCTAGCACAATTAGACCTAGTTCAGAACTGGGGGTGAAGAAAGAGGAAATGAGGAAATAAAGGAAAGAAATGTTACAGTGAATATTGAAAAAGTCCAATATCAAGTTTTATTCCTCAAATCCTTGTGGAGCTACAATATATTCAAAATAGAACACCAAGGAAACTAAACAATTAATCAGTTTTGTATTATTTGGAAGACATTTCCAAACAAAGCTGCCTTTAAAAAACCCACAGTGAAACTACTTGCTGAGTTCGTGAAACTAAAAACCTCCCTTTTAGACTACAATCTAAAGGCAAACTCCCATTTTTAATCCTTTTTGACATAAGGGTGGGGCACGGAACAATAGCAGTACAGTAAAAATCTTGAGCCACTAGTCTCACCTGACTAAGCTGGATCACAACAGTCTGCAGACAGATTATTGTCTATTTGCATTTGCAACTGCTGAGTAGTAATTTTTTCTCCCAGTTCCTGCAGGTGTATTGTTCATTTTAATACAGGAGGAACCATTATCTACCTGGGTAATTTCAAGAGAAAAGTATATTTCACCTATTCTTCAAAACGATCTGCCAACTTCATTAGCTGAGATAAATCTCAGCAAAACGACAATGATAAATATGTTTTATTTTTAATTGGAAGAGATAGGAGTGGGCAATACACTTCTATGAATCAATCCTCCGAAGCAGGGCACACTTTGTTCTGATGTGGTAACTGTTTCATCTGTGTTTTACAACCTTGTTTTTGTGAAATTAGGGCTGAAATTACATGAAATTCCACTTGGACCTTTACAAGTTTCATCACTATTGGAAATGTAGCAAGTATATAATGTTTCACATTTTTTCAGCTGAAATACAGTAGTGTGGACATTTGTAAAATGTATTAACTGAGCATTTCTAACCTTGTGAGTATATAACATATGCCTTTATATTTTTTTTCAGTCTTCTACAACTTTGAGTTTTATCTAGCAAAGTCTGATCTGGCAAAGCTGACATTGCTAGCCACAGGAAACAGAGAGAAGAAACCTGATCTATATCTCCCATTTTACTTTCTGTGTGTATCTTGTTGCCTAGAGAAGCTCTTGCATTTTATAGATTAAATATTTATGCACATGGTGAGGGAGGCTGACATAAAATGTCAGATGTTAACTCACTCCTCTGCGGAAACATTGGCCCTGAGAAACAGACTAATTACAATGGATGAAGGTAATTTTTTAGGACATAATGTTTATTTGGGAAAAATAGAAGTGTTCATTATGGCACACAGTTCATGGGAGTGGAAGGATGGAGCCAGACAAACTTTATATTAACAAGCTAAGTGATAACTGTGAAGAGAATAATCTTCTATTTTTAAACTTATCTGTAAATAAGAATCAAAGAAGGAAAGAACTGACAGGAAGATGCCCACAAGTATCATATAACATTCTTGTGGATATACATCCACAGGTGGATGAGTAGTCTTGAGTATATCTAATCATTTTTCAATGTCTGTCATGCTAACTTAGGAATACATGTGTTCTAATGCTAGTGACTAGTTGGAAAGTTGCATATGTGTTTTCATAAAAGCTTAGCAAAGTGCAATAATTGAAGTTCTCCTACATAAAGGAGCTCTGGGCTCTAGAAATATTTTCAAAAGTTTTAGAAGAACAGGATTGACTTTCTACAGTTCAACAAGTCATTGAGTATTATTTCAGCCACAGCAAGTGACAATGCGTGCTCATGCTTTTGTACTCTCATTTAGGCATGTCATTATAGGGCATACAATGTTAGAAAACAAGCAGAAAAGATTGTACTAGGCACTGACGAAAAGGCTAATGACAGTGACTTCTGCTGAAATTCTGAAGAATAGGTTTACTGGCTTAACAATGCAGAACTCTTTAAGTTCTTTTCAGAGGAGTTTGCTCAGAAAGCTTCAAAAGTCTTCAATTGATTTATAAGACAAGTAATAGACTTAAATATAAGAGGAAGGAGTTTCAGTTGTACAGTAAGTGAAAAACATGCCAAGTAAAAGGTGGTTTAATAAAATACTGGATAATTGATAAAAAGTGTGTTAAATATAGTTAGTCCTTTAAACTACTTTTAGTAGTTCTTTTCTATGATGCATTTTATTTACTATTATTTTCTTTTAAGCTAAGATCTTGGCTTAAATTCTCCTTCTGTTGGTTATTTCTGTCCTGGAACAGTAATTTCATGTTTGCTGGGAAAAAAAAAAAAAAAAAAAAGATCATTTTCAAGGCAAATAATTTACCAGGGGATTTTGCCTCAAAGAAGATAATGTAATGTTGCAACAAAAGGATGAAAAAATAAATATCGATGAATTTGTTATTGTTTCTACTAGATTTTCCAGAAAGATAACATGCATGCTAATCATGACATGTCAAAATTATCATTAAATAGCACCTGTACTCATCATTTTTGTTATACAGAATATCTCTTACGAGATATTACTGTGATTGTTAAACCGATTAATGACATTTTTGCTTCATCTTTGATGTACTCAGCTGGGATGGCCGTAGTTTGGATAGGTAGCTGAAGTTGAACTTCAAAAATTAAAATAGCCAGCATCAGCCCTCAATTTTAGTTTGGAACTTTAATGGCAAATGCATTTAGAAGTATATATAAGTGAAAACCGAAAGATTATGTAGGTGCTTTTCAAGTGTGTGTAATTAAAGAATATATGAACAGCTATGCAAAATCTATAATGAAAACAGGACTACTTACCTTGCCCCACCTTAGGGAGCAGGCTGCTGAAAAGCTGAGTGAAGGAAAGAGGAGGAAGATTTGTGTCTTTTTCTTTGTAACTTGCAGAACTTGCCCATAAATCATGATGGAGCAGCCTGTTCTTATCTATTATTAAAAACCATAGTTGTAAACTTCCCACCCATATTTGTAAAAGAATTCTGTTCTCAGATATCAAGTACAGTTCTGAAGCATTATGCTCAGAATGGAAATCCTGTGATAAAACCAAAATTAAAGGAACATTGTCATGGCTTACTTAGAGGCAAGTAGCATTAGCAAGGCATTGGGATATACTTGTATTTTCAAGTAGCTGGCTAGTAAGTGAGCAAAGACTGAGAATACCGCATAAATATCACATCTAACCAATGTGGATGGAACAGAAGTATATAAATAAATGTAAAGGAAATCTAGATTCTCAGTTTTACTCCAGTAACTCAGTGGTTTCTTGTCTGAAATATATTCCTTCAGAGAGGAAAACAGCCATAACATTGATGAATGATATCAAGAAAAAGTCTTGAGGTACCAAACTGTTAGTTGTTGATGACAAAGCTTTTTTCAAAACTAGCAACACTTTAGTTCCTTGAATTATAGAATATCCTGAGTTTCAATGCACCAACAAAGATCTTCAAATCCAACCCCTGGCTCCACACAAGACCATTCAAAATTCAAAGCATATTTCTAAGAGTTTTGTACAAACACTTTTTGAACTCCAGCAGCTTGGTGCCACAACTCCTGCCCTGGGGAACCTGTTCCAGTGCCTGAACAACCCCCTGGTGAATAACCTTTTCCTAACACTCAACCTGACCACTGCCTGATGCAGCTTCTTGCCATTCCCTTGAGTCTGTCACTGCCGCCAGAGAGCAGAGGTCAGCGCTGCCCCTCCACTCCTCTTACAAGGAAGCTGTAGGCCACCATGAGGCCTTCCCTCAGCCTCCTCTTCTCCAGGCTGAACAAACCAAGGGACCTCAGCTGCACCTCATGTGTCTTGCCCTCTAGATCATTCACCATCTTTGTTGTTAATTTCTGTATATCTTCTTGATGCCAATGTATTTTTATAGAATAATTCAACAGTTTTAACATTAAAAGGAGAATTAATTGACTGTGTACCCTTCTTTCATGCAATAAACTCTAAGCTGAGAATAACAAGTTAAACAACATCATTAATTGTCAGCTCTGTTAGGCAATGCCATTGGGCAAGGCTGTTGCTTAAGGCAGTGTAACCTGAGAATGACAGAGAAAAATATGTGGTTTGACCAGAATGAATAAGCAGAAAAAGTGCACAGTGCGTTTCTGTCTGGAAAAATTTGTAAAATGCTATCAGAAGTTCATTTTTAATTTACTTTCAGAGAACGAGATGGGATTATACTACATATTCCTCCCAGAGAATGAAAACCTATTGATACATGAATCTTCAGCTTAATAAAACCAAATCTAAATTAATATAATTATAAAGTAACTGCAGTCATTGCTAGATCTGCAGACTTTAATATTGTAGAACAAGCTGGTATCAACATAATGCAGTGCTCAGTGAGAAAGAAGGGCTAGACTTGTTCATAAAACCACCCACTCCATTGGTAAAAAGGAGAAGCAGCCACTCTTCCACTTATAATCAAGGGAAAAGAACCACTAAACTCCACTGAATATTGCAACTGCATGCTGTTACTTGACTCTTTGTAGAAGTCACTGTCAGCAGCCATAAAAATTACAATTTCTGCTTCACTGTAAGCAACAAAGACAAAAAATGTGGTATTGATTATCAGTGTCCATTTGTTCAGGGCACAGGGAGAACTGTTATGGTTTACCTACATCAAGTTTTGTATTTCATTTTCAAGTTAATAAAGGAGGAAACGCTCTATACATCCGCCTAAGTCAAGGTTTCTTTTGCTATGGCTCTTTTATTGAACCACACTTAAAAGATACTACTATCAGTGCTTGAAGTCCTCTCTTTCCCTGTACTTCCTTGTATTGCATCAGATCACAGAGGGTGAGAAAGACTACATTCAACTGTTTGAAGTATTTATGAGAAAGTCTAATGTATTCACCTGCATTATAGTTGATATTGAATATCAGAGAGCCTGTACATTTATGGAATAGACCTATAGGAGGAAACAATTAAGAATCTTTCCTTCAAAAAGGCTCTCTATGAAAATTTATTAAAGTAATATTTGCTTTTTATGTTTTATTTTTGTTAATGTTTATTTTTGTTAATGTTACAAACTATTTTCTTGTAAGATCTTAAAATGAGTGGGTAAATTCAGAAAATTAGAGGTATTATTGATTATTGGGTGGGGCCCGGACACAAGTTGATTAACCCTATCTGCTCCTCAGAAATCACTTTGATTGCTGTGAGTGTTACAAGTAATTTCACAAATTCTATTTTAATGAAAATCAGTGTTCCATATTTTGACATAAATAATGAGTCACACAATGAGACAGGTGAGAGAAGCAATGAGTACTATTGCTTTTCTGTCTTCTTTTTTTTTGCCACAGCCAGAATCATAGACTCATAGAATCATAGAATGGTTCAGGTTGGAAGGGACCCTAGAGATCATCTCGTTCCAACCCCCCTGCCATGGGCAAGGACACCTCCCACTACGACCAGGTTGCCCAAAGCTCCATCTAGCCTGGCTTTGAATACTTCCAGGGAGGGGGCATCCACA
>WBMW01004295.1:0-23670 GCA_013396635.1 Penelope pileata | reverse complement strand
TTTTGAACTTCGTGAGGTTGGCATGGCCCCCCCTCTCAAGCCTGTCCAGGTCCCTCTGGATGGCATCCCTTCCCTCTGGCGTGTCGACTGCACCACACAGCTTGGCATCACCACACAGCCTTGCAAGGTCCATTTATTACATAGAAAAATGAACCTAGGTGGGATTTATTATATGTTAACATGCAAGGATTTTTCATTCTATATATTATTGATTTAAATACTGCATTTACAGAGTGAAGGACAGATATATAACCCTGATAACTTCTCCATCCCTTTACAGCATCCTTCCTCTGCCGCCAGGAGCACCTATCAGTAGTGCAAGCTGTGCCTTGTGTTCCAGAAGTTGGGAGACATGTAGCACACTTTCCTAACTTGCAGTTTGACTTATCTGCATATTTAATGATTTACAAAGACTCTCAGAGCCCTGTTATCAGAGCTGGTCTGAGCTGGCTGTGAATAACACCTGAAGCTAAGCAGACTTCCCTCTGGTTTTGAAAGCACAAGATTTTAGCTGTTTCCTTATATCTTATGTGACACAGCACACAACTCTGATTGTACAGCTAACATTATAACATCAAGATTCATTAGAAGTTGCTGTACAGGAAACCTCCGGAGAAGCAAGCCTAAGCATCAGTGAAGTGGTTTTTATTTCTTGATGTCCTAAGAACCTCTACTGTTTTTTTTTTTTTAATCTAAAAGGAGTTAAATTAATTAATGTTGTAGCTGGAATTATTCTGTGCAAACTGCGTAGAATACTGCGTTTGAATACTGATAAATTACATTAAAACTGGTTCAAAGATATAAGAGATAGATGTGAGATTACAACACTAATTTTTCTCTGGACCTTCTGCAGATCATGAACATGCTCTTCCACAATCAAATAACTGACTTTAATATCTCTCTGTGAAGATTTTTTTTAAATAATCTACTTCAATTGCTGTGGCGTGTAACAATCTCGTTTTACTGCAACATGATACATTATTGCATATGAGAAATTGTTGCAGACCATTTCCTAAGTTGTCTGAGAGAGAGAAAGAGGGAGAGAGAGAGAGATGGCAGGCAGGCAGGCAGAAAGAAAGAAAGAAAGAGAGAAAGAAAGAAAGAAAGAGAGAAAGAAAGAAAGAAAGAGAGAAAGAAAGAAAGAAAGAGAGAAAGAAAGAAAGAAAGAGAGAAAGAAAGAAAGAAAGAAGAAAGTAGAATGAGTGACTGTTTTGGAATATGTGATTCAGTATTTTTTTTCTATTTGCACTTTTTGTGTTTGTTGTGTGGAAGATTTTTTCTTTTTGCACTTCTAATTAGATCAATATTTGTATTCTGAAGAAAACATATCCCTGTCATTATTATCCTGGTTCTGGAAGAAGAAGAGGAATTCTGCATCTCCTGCTGTTAAAAGTCAAAACAAAACAGGTAATGTTAGCCTCCTTTATTTTCAAATATTTGCACACACCAAGTGATTAGAAAAATATCAGAATGAATATAACACCATTAAAAGGGAAGTGTTGGGTTTTGTTAATTATCTGCCAAACATTTAAAACAATAAGATATACCTCTTTGAAGCACAGCCTGGTAAAAAGATGTCAAACTGTCTCACTTGGCTGATATTCTGAATCAGTTCCTTCAGAAGATGAACTGTACAGCCCATTTGGTCTAATTACAAGAATATAGAATGGGATAAAATAGAACAGAACAGAAAAGAATAGCATAGAGTAAGATAGAACAGAATAGAAAACAATAGAACAGACTGGGATAATTAGAATAGAACAGAACAGTTATAGGTCAGCTGGAGGGGACCTTCAAAGGTCATCTAGTCCAACTACCTGAATGCTTCAGAGCTAACCAAAAATTAAAACATGTTACTGAGGACACTATCCAAATGTTTCTTGAGCACTGTCAGGCATCAACTACCACTCCAGGAAGCCTGTTCAAGTTTTTGACAGACTTCACAGTAAAGAAATGTTTCCCATCCAGTTTGAACCTTCCATAGCGCAGGTCTGTGCCATTCCAACGCATCCTTTCATCAGTGGCCGGGTTAGCAGAGCCTGCCATCCCCTTTTTGCTTCTGCTTCATGGGGAGTTGCAAAGAACAATGAGGTCACCTCTTGGTCTCCTGTTCTTCAGGCTAGACAACCAGAGTGTCCTCAGCATATCATCACACGACGCGCCTTCCAGCTCTGCTAGCAGCCTTCTTGTCCTCCTCTGGAAACTTTTAAGTACCCAAACATTCTTGTTATGTTGTGGAGACCAGTACATGTGTGGCTGGAAACTCCATGTTAGACAAGAATGGAAATCTTTAATAAGCCACAAAAAGGGGATTATAGGCTTGGGATCTCTCGCCTCTTAGTACGGAGGAAGTGTAACTCAGCAAACAGTCTGTGTATGATTTTTGAAACATTACTCACACAATCTAGCATTTTGTAAAGCAAATGTATTCTGTCATAGTTGAAGTCCAGTGATCCAGGCAAATTCTCAACCCAAATCTTTGTATTATATCTCAATGAGTGGGTGAAGGGAAAAGGAAAATAGAATATTTAGATGAGTAGAATTTAACTGTGATGTGCATTTGCTAGTTTCAGATATGCTCTTAAAGTGGCACTAGCTGGCATACTGGTGTTGTGATAGAGCAACTATGAGATTGAAAGACTACCGTCTACCACTGTCTTTCTACCCTGTGCTTTATCATATTCTACGACAGTTCTTGGTCTAGTTGACTTTTGTATGCCAGTTCAACCTTTGTGTATTATGGCTAGAAAATTGAGTGTTAGCATTTATTGTGTCACTTGAGTGAAAAATTCTGGCACTCAATGAAATTGTATTTGTTTCAGTGACTATGCCTGTATTCTCTAATGGTTGACTTGTTGCAACCAGCCAGCTTAGACAGGTCCCTAGGGAGTTTTGGAACACAACAACCCAAAACTGCCACCTCTATGAACATCATTAATAATATTGCAGTAGTCTTAATACCATAAATAACACACTCACTAAACACGTGACTCCACCTTTCCCTGAGGTTGGTTAGAGACCTGATAATTCAATGAGTTCATCTGCAGGAAAGTGACTGATCTATAAGATTCAGATTAGTTTAAAGAGGAAGATATTATACTTCTCTAAGCAAGCTGTACTACTATTTCAAATACTATAATAGAAAATTTTCATAGGCCTTTGCCGTTCTGCAACTCTGTGACATCAAACCAGAATACATACTAGTAAATAAATAATATTTTCATCACTTTTCCAACAATGAAAGTCAGAGATACAGATGGATTTTTTAGGTCTTGAACTTTTACTGCTTTCAATAATGTAATTAATACAATTATCATTACTATAATATAAATATAATGAACATAATTAATAATTGAACATAGCCAATTCAAAATATGATCCTCTTTGCTTCATGGTTAGCAATTTTCCTAACTTAAGGAGTAATACCCACAAACTATGTAAGATTCTGCAAGGTCTGCTACATATGTATTGCAAATACAAGATACTTGGAGAGAAATAAGTTAATTCAGCTCTTATTGTAGTAATCGAATGTTGAAGCTACCCAGAATATTGATTGCTATAACTTTAATTATTTAGGAAATTTAAGTAAAAACATCTAATGGTCCAAAATCAGGCACCAAAGAAAGATATTTTGCTAGTTTACATTCTTTTGGTTAGTTTTTGTTTGTTTCTATTATTTAGATAAAATCATTTTGATATGATATTATGGTGTTGGATGTCAGAGGAAAGTTCTTTACAGAGAGAGTGGTGAGGTGCTGGAGCAAGCTGTTCAGACAGGTTGCAGATGCCCCATCCCTGGAAGTTTTCAAGGCCAGGTTGGATGGGGCCCTGGTCAGAACAGTAATTCTTGTTATTCTGACTACTGCTAGTACCTGATCTAGAGTGAAACCAGGAAAACAAACTGTGGAATTAGAACTGGATCTCCTGATAAAACTTTCACTGAAGGTTTTCCAAGGAGAGTGTCATTTTATCAAAATCAGAACTTTGCTAGGTGATAGCGGGACGTCATCCTACTATTTGTTTTGTTGTATCTGTGATGTCACATACATAACAGAGTTCATAGTTGACCTAGTATAAAAAGTATTATCAACACCAAAAACTTATCTACTCCAAAATGTCCTTTATTCAAGAAAATTAAGATAAGCACTCATATTTTTGTTGAAGACTAGGGAGTTGAAGGTCAAGTAAGCAAAAGTGATACCCTTCCAAAGCTCCAAAATAGACTTGAATATGGAATCAGCATAATCAGAGATCTGAATCTGAAAAGAAATAGCATATTGAGATCTGATTTTGGGGGTGAATGATGTGAAAATTAACCTTTTAATAGAAAACAAATTTATTTAAGTTGTGCTCTAAGGAACCTGTTTACTTACATTTCTGAAATCACAACTTAAGCAATGTTAGATAGAAGTAGATAATATATCAAGGAATGAAGGGATGGTAAAATGTGGTTTTGTAGAATAGTCCAATCCTCTACACCAAGTTCCAAAGCTATGTCTAAAGTACTATAAGGAGATGAACACAGGTTAAACAAAATGGCAGACTACTTCCAATATTGGTTATTATAAGCACCCTTACTATATAGATAAAGCAGATATTTTCGCATTTTTTCAAACCTCCTGCTCACTAGATCAAGCATGGATATGTCTTTGCAGAAGTTTTTGGTGAAATCCTGTACTTATGAAGGAAAGACTAGTTAAAGTCCACTGTCAAGGAAACTGTGGTTTTGTAGGTAGTTTGTATGGTTAGGTTATTTCCAAATACAAAGAAGACATATATCTAATGAAGATCTCAAAGTCTGAAAAAAATATGCTAGATAACTCCTTAGATTGTGAGAGTACTTTTATTCAGACTGAGTTCTGATCCTGAGATGAACAATCCTGTGAACTACTTCTAGTGGACAACAGACCAGCTAACCTGGCCGTAAAGTAATGAGGACTTTTAACCTCAGGCAGCATCCTGATTGCAAGAATGAAAAAGAGTATTGAACCTTATTAGATTTAGCCATTTCCTTCTATATCACTGTTATTTGTGGTAGAGAAATGAAACTGGAGATAAAGTTATCTATAATGCAATTTTTTAAAATTATTATTATTAAAGTGGAGAGTGAAAAACCTTTGTTAGTGTCTTGACCACAGTAAGAATCAAGAGGGTGACATCTCTGTAGAAACAAATATCTTAGTGCTAAATGCTGTACTCAAAAGATGCTCTCATCTTTAACTTTAGTTTAAAATTTGTTTATAAGTGTTTCTCTGATGCTCCCATCTGTGTTTCAATGTTGCCTTCATCACACTCTCTTATAATACAGATAGCACTAGAGCTTGTGTAAGTTTATTTTCTGGGCAGAGCTTTTATGCTTCAGCTTTTTCATATATAGATAAGGTTAATTGCATACTACATTTATGTTACATGAAAATCAATGTTATTATTCCAACTTTAGTAATTTTTCACTCATCTTACATTCACCTTACATTGCAGATTGCTTGGAAGCTGTACTCATTTTAGCTGAAATAGAATTAATTTTTTTCACAGTATGTGGTGTAGTACTATATTTTCAATTTCTGACCAAAACAGTGTTGACAACATAAATATGTTTAAGCTGTTACTGAGCAGTGCTTATACAGAGTCTATTTCTTATCTATTTCACTCACTGCTATCCCAGCAAAGAGGCTAGCATTGCACTAGAAGCTGAGGGGGACACTGCTCGGACGGCTGATCCAAAGAGACCAAAATGACATTCCATGTCATATGATGTTATGCTCAGCAATAAGAGATGAGCAAAGCTCAAAAGGGAAATGTCTATCTATGCATTCCATTTCAAAATTTGCAGGTCATATGTTGACAGAAAATGGATTCACAAATATACCAAAAAATTGATGATTTTGTTGGCAATCTTGAAATCTATTCTTAAGTTATTTAATCATAACACAAAGCAAGTCTGTATATTTTTCATTGTTCACAGAACTATGTTTAACCAGTGTATCAAGATGCATAAAGTTATTTGCCATAACTTGAGTTAGCACTGCACTGTGCCCTCTCCTTGTCCTGGGTCCAGTTCAGACAATGCCATTACACATCGATATCTGGTTGTTGCTGAGCAACAGATGTGCACCTGGGGCCAGGCCAGGCCACTCAGTGGGGCAGAGCTGCCACCATGATGGTATGGCAGCAGGGGCCAGGCTGCAGGATGGGTTGGGCCAGGCAACATGCAGCCCACGGGCCACAGGTTGAACATGCCTGCTGTGTACAAACATATTCATGTGCTATTTCTTTGGCTAGTGCTGATGAGCAAACAGACCGGACAAATATAAAAAATGTGTCCGACTGTTGTAATTGCGGGAGAAACAATGAGTGAAAACAGTCTGATATTTGTTATACTGTGATCATTCTCATTAATCTCTAACAGAGCACAGCAAATTCTGTTTACTTTTCATTATTGAGGAAAATCTTCCTATATGATTCTCTAGAAGTGTGAAGTTAATTAAGAAGAGAAAGTAGTAGTGGTTCAAGAGACTTAGTGCTGAATGTAGTCTGTTTAGGGAAGATGTTGAAATCTTGTAATAGAACCCCAAGAGACAAAAGTTTTCTCCCTAGGAAATTTGGTCAAGAGTGATCAATTGTGTTCCTGTCTCATAAAAAATTCTTTACTTTTACCACACATAATGAAGAAAAAACTATAAATTACAGGAAAGAGATACAAAGAAGGTAATAACTACCTATTTATTCTGGTAGAGAATTAAAAAAAAAAATTAAAATGTTTTGGAACTTGTCACATGGGCCAGAGGTTAATGTGATTTTAAACTACACATTCTATATGGTATAGAGAGCTACCGTCATTGCAGCATACACTGATGCCTGAGGGTAAAATGGCAATCTGGGATGTTCTTTGAAAGATGAAGTAGTGACTGATGTTTTTAACAACTGCTCTCGTGTTGTATTTCAGTGTTCTGTAGTCTCTCACAATAGATAGATTCTACTCAGAAAAGAAAAACACCCTGAAAAGAAAGAAGGTAATTCAGATCCTTTCTAGTTTGTTTATGGAAAAGGAATTTAGCAATACTTTAAAGAGCTCTTTGTGAAAGAACAGCATATTGATCTTTGATACGTGTGTTATTATCCCTTCTAGAACAGAAAATCTGGTGACGACTTGTCCTTAGAAAACAAAGTCTCTGCTCAAGCTGCATTTCTCAGTCTGCAGTATTAAAACATTATATCTGCTTCATTAGATATATATAGCTTCAACCAGTCTGTCCTACTTTTCAGTATTTACTTTGCCAACATCCTAATTCCTGTTGGTGTCTATTACCTCTGGAAGAATGATTTTAAGGCCTTCTCAGTGTGCCTAAGCCAAGGTTTTAAAGATTTTAAGCTTTTTAGTGTGATGTTGACAAGCAGTAAGCAAATATCCATGGTGAGATAGCTATATAGCAGGATACTTTGCAATGACATGAGTTCAGTTGCTAAACTTATATTGATTTGTACTGTCATTTCTCTATATATGTACTGGTTGTTTCCTGAAAAGCTTATCTTTTGTACTTAAAATTCAGAATCAGGTAGTTATTTCCTTCCTAGCATAGGATTTTATGTCTAGCTGTTCTACTGTTCTCTATACCATAAAGGGCTAGAAAACACATCTTTCTCAACAGAATTTGTAAGATTGGCACGGGAATAATAATAACAATAATAACAACAATATTATTATTATTATTAATAATAACAATAATAATAATAATAAAAACCCTGAATATCTCCTCTTAGGATTTCATTAAAATCATTTCACTTGTTTTTTTCAGAATCATGGGCTATCCCTTCAAGCTCTTGTGTTCCTGAAGATTCAGTAAAAAGTGATCCTGAACCTAAAGAAGAGACCAGCATTTACTCACCTGTTCCTATACCAGGCAGCATTATGGATTTTTCGGAGCAGATACAAGAACATCCTTCATGTGTGATTAAAAGTGTTATGCTTGAAGAGACATCTGAGCAGGGTGAGCAGCATCTTGTTCCTCAGATGTTCAGGTTGGGAGTGTACTGTTTACCACTAAAGAACAGACTTGCATCCTATTACCATATTGCAGTCTCACCACAGCAGAATTGAATAAGCATTATAGTCCATATTACATCAGTGCTAATATAGTTTGAATATCAATGAACGTAAGCATGGAATAGGAGTGAGAGTTCTTGTCATGATTCACCATATGGGTAATGGAACTTGTTTTCTAGGTCCTCATGTACAAGAGATGTCTCTTGGCCTTATGCCCAGTAAACCAAAGCCAACAGGAGAGCAGAACTTTATTATGTGTTCTTTATCTGTAACTTCTACAACAAGGTGCATAGCCTACCAGACTCTTAAAACTACCAAAAAATACAGTTGCAGTTATTCAGAAATAATGTTTCTGTGTAGTCTGTGCCTTATTAAGCCACTATCCACCATATTTGAAAGGTCATGGCAGTCTGGTGAAGTTCCAACTGGCTGGAAAACAGGGAACATAACCCCCATTTTCAAGAAGGGGAAAAGAGAAGATCCTGGAAACTATAGGCTGGTCAGTCTCACCCCTGTGTCTGGCAAGATCATGGAGCAGATCCTCCTGAAGGCACTACTAAGGCACATGGAAAATCGAGATGAGGTGATTGCTGGTAACCAACATGGCTTCACCAAGGGCAAATCGTGCCTGACAAACCTGGTGGCCTTTTATGGTGGAGTTACAGCAACAGTGGATAAAGGGAGAGCAACCAATGTCATCCACCTGGACTTCTGCAAGGCATTTGACACTGTCCCACACAAAATCCTGGTAGATAAATTGGATAAACATGGATTTGACGGATGAACCACGTGCTGGATAAGGAATGGGCTGAATGGCCACACTCAGAGAGTGGTAGTCAATGGCTCAATGTCCGAATGGAGACTAGTGACGAGTGGTGCTCCTCAGGGATTGGTACTGGGACCAGTGCTGTTTAACATCTTTGTCAGCAACATGGACAGTGGGATCGAGTGCACCTTCAGCAAATTTGCAGATGATGCCAAGCTGTGTGGTGCAGTCGACACGCCAGAGGGAAGGGATGCCATCCNGGAGCACCTCCCCTACGAGGACAGGCTGAGAGAGTTAGGACTTTTCAGCCTGGAGGAGAGAAGGCTCTGGGGGAACGTGATAGCAGCCTTCCAGTACCTGAAGGGGGCCTACCGGAAAGCTGGGGAGGGGCTTTTACAAGGATAGGCAATGGTAGGACAAGGAATAACAGTTATAAACTGAAAGAGGGTAGATTTAGATCTAGATTTAGATCTTATATCTAGATATAAGGAGGAAATTCTTCACTGTGAGGGTGGTGAGACACTGGAACAGGTTGCCCAGAGAAGTTGTGGATGCCCCCTCCCTGGAAGTATTCAAAGCCAGGCTAGATGGAGCTTTGGGCAACCTGGTCTTAGTGGGAGGTGTCCTTGCCCATGGCAGGGGGGTTGGAACGAGATGATCTCTAGGGTCCCCTTCCAACCTGAACCGTTCTATGATTATAGACTATGCCAGATAAGATTAAATACTTGGAAATAACACTTGTTAGATTACCCAACTAACATGTAAAAAAAGGAAAGTGTTTTTGATGAAGAATAACCAGAAACAAGAAAAACATAAGTTTTACATTCAGGAAAGTAAATGTTACGCTTTGATTCCAGTTTTACAGTGAAAAATAAAGACCTCTGATTTGAGGATGCTAATGTTCTACAAGGGATTAAGCTGCCAAGTGCTGTAGTGGTTTTAGGTTGATCACAAAGATGGCATTGAATGTAAAAAGAAAGAATTGTTAGAGATATCTATTGAATGTCATATCAGAGAATGCTATGTGAGTTAAAGTGCAATTAAGTTGTGAAAACATATTCAGCAGCACTGGAAGTCATGCTCTAACAGACACTTAGCTAAAGAGGAGCCATGTATAGACTGATTTTAGCATTCATGAGTTAACTTTTGGGAGTTTCAGATATCCTTCTTCCGTGGACTACTGTAGACTGAAGCATAACTTCGTAGTCATTTCAGCAGATGCTATAGCAAACACCTGTTTCCATTTTTCCAGTAGGAAAGAATCCAGTATGTCTGATTTCCATTAAGGGTTTCAAGATTAATGTTTGCCCTAGAAAGGAAGATAGAAAATACCATCATGGCTTGCAACCACTGATGCTCTGGTGCCTTTTGACAAAAATAGGATCATGCAAAGTGAAGATGTTTTTCAAGAATGCATATGGTTTCAGGTATTCTCCAATGTGATGCAGAGAAAACCAAATACAAATTTAAAAAATGTAGATCTGAGATCTGAAAGTTCTTTCAGAGGTAATTATTCCCTTTATCATTTAGCATGCTTTTTTAAATGACATATTTCACAAGATATAACTTCACATATACATAATGATGTATATAATATATAGTGATGTGAATAATGAGCTCCAAAAAAAATAAGTTGAGCTAAGGGCTCTCTTTCCCACATTTTCCCACATTAGTTACATTTTTTATATATTCTCAAAACTGGGTTTTAGCAAATAACACTTTTATGGTTTTATGGAAATAAGGACTTGGTGATATCACTCTGGACAAACTATATTTTAAGACAGTACATACTGTTACAATATGCCCAGTAAAAGTTAAAGTGAAGAGACATTAATTTTTAAAAAATCGTTACACTTGAGGTAGATCATTATTGCTTTAGGAACTCAAAATATGTAGCTCTACATCTAGATTTCCCCAGTGACCAAAAATCCTTAATTTCTAATAAATATTTCAACCTATTTAAAGAGTCAGAAGACTCCTTTCAAATGCTTTTCTGACTAGTACGCCAGAACATTTGGAGAATAGTGTTTTGTGGTTTTGATTTGTTTTTCTCTCAGCAGGAGTGCCGCACGCATCCGTGGTACTCACCAACAAACCTGGGACATATATCTCTTCTCTGATATTGTGGTCCTCCCCACCATCACACATTTAATTGCAGTGATACTGGACAAAATCCAACATTTTGGATGTTGACAGAAAGGAGACAAGAATCAAATCTGGAGAACAGTCTTTGGTTTTGGCATATCTCTATTTCTGGGACAAGATAGAACAATTGAAGCCTCAGACAAATATTACGTCTTTGTTCTGCCTGTAGTTCTTTCAATCATTCCCTGATTTCCCACTCTTTACTATTACTTTTATTCATTCAATACTCTGAAAATCTGTTGCTCCCAACAGAATTAGCACATACCATATTTGAATATAATGATTTACTCACAAGATTCAGAGAATCGTGAAGATTTTAACATGATTTTTATATCTAACTTGTTTGTTTGTTTGTTTTACAGATGGGGAGGGAAACTTTTGGCTGCATAAACTTGGAATGAATATAAACAAGTGGTCACTGCTGAATTCCCTGATTGAATGGGGTGAAAACAGAGCTCTAGAAAAAGGTATTTGTTATTCGTATGTTCTGGAACACATACTACATCTACTACATTGCATAAATGTGGCGGGTACTACTGTTCAGTTATTTTTCTTCCTTTTATATGTGCTCAGACTTCTGAATCCAACCAAATAGCTTGAATTTATACAAGTCACAATTTTAAGTATTCAGACTAGTCTCTTTTGACCTTACACATCTTCTAGTTATTTTATTTAGTTAAGGATTATGATACTCAAAATAGTTTTAGGAAGTTACCTGCTGTGTTAAGCCAATCAGAGTGATCAGGTGTGAAAACAGGTAATTATACATTTTTACTTAGTAAAAAAGAAATGCACAAGGGTAGTTTTTGTTGTACTGTGGTATAAACAGAGTCTTTAAGAACAATTTGTAAAAGCTGATTGCAAAAGAGACATTGAAGTGCTGTGGTAAAAGCTAGTATTATGAGGTAACACTTTTCTCCTGACTTTTTATCCAAGTTTTTGCTTGTAGCTTTAGTGTAATTGTCTTAATGGACAAGTAATTGTCAAACCACATAACTAAGTGCAATAGTGACCACAGGTCAAAGCTGACAAGTCAGAGTTGCTAAAACTCTCCTCCCAAATGTTAACTTCCTTTATTATCATACAAAAAGACATGTTTTACAACTGCACATTCTATTCCAAGTTACTGTACATTTTAGTTCTTTACTGTGCATTTTAGTTCTAGCTGATGGAAATTACATCCAGTTACTTACATCCAGTTGATAATGTAATTATTTTTTTTAATAAAACAGATCATCCAAAGATATCTGGAATTTATTCTGATGTTGACCACAAGGTGACTAAGCTGGAGGAGTGTACAACCAAAGAAGAACTGCCATATATCCCATACAAATTAGCTACATTATATATCATCAAGGTAAAAAAACAAACAAACGAACAACATGAATGAATGTGCTGGTTTCAACAGCCAGGCCGGGAAACCCCGCACAGCCTTTCGCTCACCCCGCCCCATCCTCCCAGCTGGGATGGAGGAGAGAATTGAGAAATAAGGTAGAACTCANACTGTGAGAAAAGTAACTTCTGTTAGAAACTAAGACAATGACTAAGTTATAATATAAAAAACTGCCAACTGAAGTAAGTTCATCTTCTAGGAGGTACTATATAAATTATTCTTTTCATAATAATTTTTGTCATGGAAACTCAATTCACACAATTTTATTGCTGAAGAGGTTTCTTCATATTAGGAAGTCTGCACTTAAATTTTGAATATTAACATGGAAATACAAATATTAAAATGGAAATGTCATCTGAGTTAAAATCAGATATTGAATTGCTTAAATTTACCTGTTCCAGGTAGTTGTCTAAAGATAACAAACAAACAAACAAAACCCACACCCCTTAAGGATGGAGAAAACCCTTATCTTCGCATATGTTTCTCACCATGATCCTTGATTGCTGGAAGTGACTTTTGACTTGTAGTATGAGATTTTGTTTCAATTTCAACATTTCTGGTATCATTAGCAGAAAACTCACTAGCATGGAACTGCCCTCTGATTATTACACATTATTGGATTTTCATGTCAGCATCAATGAAGTAGCAAAGAGAAGTCCAAGGGTAATCAAAAGGGACTTCAGTGCATTGGGGAATTCGGTTAAAGTATCAGGGGCACAGGTAATGTTTTCCTCCATCCTTCCAGTCGCAGAGAACAATATTGAAAGGAACAGGCAGACCCAGCTGATGGCTGCAAGGCTGTCACTGGCAGAATTTTAGGTTTCTTGATCATGGGTTCCACACAACATCAGATCTGCTGGCAGCTGTTAGGGTGCACCTTTCCCAGAAAAGTTAAGGATTTTAGTGCAGGAGTTAGCAGGGCTGATCAGTAGAGCTTTTAACTAGATCCAAAGTGGGGAAAAATATAAAAAGAGTCTTCCCAGTGACGAGGTATGGGACATTGTGCCAATATCTGAGAGACTGCACGCTAGTGAGATCCTACAGTCTGCTTCGCCAGGTGCTGAGTATAATGTAACATATTTAAAATGTTTCTACAATCAATGCATGCAGCAAAAGGAACAAGCAAGAAGAGCTAGAAGCCTTGGCTCAGTCCCAGAGCTATGCCATCACGAACATAAGCAAAACCTGGCAGGAAGAGCTCTGTCACTGGTGTGTCACAATGGATGATTCTGAGCTCTTTCAGCAGGGATAGGCAGAGCAGGTAAGGCAGAGGGGGTATGCTCTGCGTGAGAGGGGCTGGACTGTACAGAGTTTGCAGTTGATGATGACACAGTTGATAGTTTCTGGGTAATGATTAAGGGACAAGAAAATAAAGGAATATGGCTGTGGGAGTCTACTACAGTCCAGCCAGCCAGGATGATAACACCAATGAATTATTCTTTAAGAAAATAGGAGATACCTCTAGAGTGGTTATTCTTGTCCTTACAGGTAATGTCAACTTGCCAGTTGTTAACTGAGAATACTACACAGCTGATACAAACAGATCTAGGAGATTCCTAAAACATCTGGATGATAATTTCCTGTGTTCCAGTTGTGTCAGTTGCCCCTTGTCTAGTCACTGGGCACAGCTGAAAAAGCCTGGCCTCATGCGCTTGACACCCACCCTTTAGATATCCATTGATAAGTGTTAATAAGACCCTGTCCAGCCTTCTCCAGGTTAAACAATCCCAAGTCTCTCATCCTTTCCTCGTAAGGGACATACTTGAGGGACCTAATCATCTTTGTGGCATTCCTTTGGACTTTCTCCAGAAGTTCTCTGTCTTTCTTGAACTGGGGAGACAAGAACTGGACACAACACTCAAGATGTGGCCTCACCGGGGCAGAGTAGAGGGGGAGGATAACATCCCTTGACCTGCTGGCTGCGCTCTTTCTAATGCACCCCAGGATGCCACTGGCCTTCTTGGCCTCCAGGGAACTCTGCTGGCTCATGGCCAACCTGTTGTCTACCAGGACAACTAGGTCCTTCTCTGCAGAGCTCCTTTCCAGCAGGTCTGCCCCTAACCTGCAGTCATTCCTCCTCGGATGTAAGACTCTACACTTGCCCGTGTTGAACCTCATGAGATTCCTCTCAGCCCAACTGTGCACTCTGTCCATCTCTCACTGAATGGCACAGCCTTCCAATGTATCAGTTATTCCTCTCAGCTTTGTATCATCAGCAAACTTGCTGAGGGTGCATGCTATCCACCCCTTCATCCAGGTCATTGATGATGTTGAACAAGACTGGACCAAGTACCGACTCTGGGGAACACCACCAGCTACAGGCCTCCAACTAGACTCTGTGCCACTGATCACAGCTCTCCGAGCTCTGCCAGCCAAAGAGTTCTCAGTACATCTCACTGTCCACTCATCTAGCCCACACTTTCTAAGCTTACCTACAAGGATGTTATGGGAGACAGTGTCAAAAGCCTTGCTGAAGTCAAGGTAGACAACATCCATTGCTCTCCCCTCATCTACCAAGCTGGTCATAGAAGGATATCAGATTGGTCAAGCATGATTTCCCCTTGGTGAATCCATGTTGAGTACTCCTTATAACATTCTTTTCTTCCACTTGCTTGGTGATGACATCCAGAGTAAGTTGTTTCATCACCTTCCCAGGGATGAAGGTGAGGCTGACTGGCCTATAGTTTCCTGGGTCCTCCTTCCTGTCCTGTTTGAAGACTGGGGTGACAGTGGTTATCCTCTAGTCTTCAGGCACTTCTCCCATTCTCCATGATCTTTCAAAGATGATGGAGACTGGTTTGGCAATCGCTTCTGCCAGCTTCCTCAGCACTTGTGGGTGCATCCGCTCTGGTCCATAGAATTATATCTGTCAAGTTTGCCTTCATGCAAACATTCATGCCTAGAATGTCTTCATCCAGATCCTCCTTGACCAAGGGAAAGTCTTTCTTTCTCCAGACTCTTTCTCCTACCTTCAATGCCTGGGATTCCTGAAGGCCAGTCTTAGCAGTATAGACTGGAGTAAAGAAAGTGTTCACTAATTCTGCCTTCTCAGTGTCCTCCATTACCAAGGCATCCGTCTCATTCAGCAGCAGGCTCACATTGTTGTTAGTCTTTCTTTTGCTACTGATACACTTAAAGAAGCCCTTCTTATTCTTTTTGACCTCCCTTGCCAGGTACTTAAACCCAAACGGGTCTTAGCAGGAGAATTTAAACCCAAACGGATCTTAGCCTTTCTCATTGCATCCCCGCATGCCCTCACAATGTTCCTATACTCCTTTCAAGTAACCAGACCCTTTTTCCACATTCTATAGTCTTCCTTCTTCCATTTGAATTTTTTCATGGGCTTCTTCCTCATCCATGCAGGTGTCCTTTGCCATATTTCTTACTTTTAAGGATGAGCTCTTGAGATTTGAGGAAGTACTTCTTAGATGTTAACCAGCTCTCTTGGGCTCTCTTCTTTCCCATGCTCTAACCCATGCAACACCTTCATGTAGTTCCTTGAAGAGTTCAAAATTTCCTCTTCTGACATCTAAGATTGCAATCCTACTTATTCTTCTGTTTCTTCTATCCAAGATACTGAGCTCCACTTTCATGGTAGCTGCAACCAAGGCTACTCAACATTCCCATCCAGTCCTCCTTTGTTTATAAGCATCCAGGCAGGTTTTGAATACCTCCAGAGAAGCTTTTTCTTTGTTTATAAGGACAAGGTCCAGCAGCACTCCAGCACTCCTCAACAGCCACTCCACCACCTGCATCAAAACATTATCAGCGCTCCCCTGGACTTCCTGGACTGTGTGTGCCTGGCAGTGTTGCTTTTCCAGCAAATACCAGAGTGACAGAGGTCTCCCAAGAGAACCAGGGCTTGTGATTGTGAGGCTACTTTCAGCTGTCTGTAGAAGGCCTCATCAACTTCCTCTTCTGATCACGCAGCCTGTAGTGAACACACACTACGGTGTCACTCATATTAGCATGCCCCTTAATTCTCACTCATAAGCTCTCCACTTGTGTATCATTCATCCCTAGGTGGAGCTCAATCCATTCCAGTTGCTCTATGATGTGACAAGCAACTCCATCACCTCGCCTTACTGGTCTGTCTTTCCTAAAAAGTACATAGCCATCTGTGACAGCTTTCCAGTCATGCAGTCATGCAAGCTATCCTATCATGTCTCTGTGATCATGGCCCTGTAACTGCACACAGAACTCTAGTTTTCCAGTTTATTCCCCACGCTGTGTGCATTGCTGTACAGGATAGCATTGGTCTGCTACTTGGTGAAGATGGTCAACATACAAATAGTGAAGTAGGCAATGTTGAGATTTTTAACGCCTTCTTCATCTTTGTCCTCAACAGCAGTGATGGACTCTGAGACACCTGGAGCCCTGAGCTGGAAAACCATTACAATAGTATCAATAAACTCCCATCCAACTTTTTTTTTGAAAAAAAAAGTTCTTTTTTTGAACATTTTTTTTGTTCAAAAGTTTTTGAACATTTTTTTTTGAAAAAATCTCTTCTTCTACAATATTATTTTTGATGAGGGGCAAGTAAGACAGAATTTTATGATAGCATATTACTTCTACACATTTTATATTTTTTGAGTTGTGATGGTATCATACAGTAGAGATTTTTCACTCCCAAGATAACTGCTTGTAAATACTCATAAAGATTTGATTTGTCATTGTAGAACAGTGTTAACAACCACAACCATTTAAAACCATGCATTGACTTCCTCTAAAAATCTGAGAATTTTTCTTTTTAATTTTTCTTTTTTTAGCTTTATTTTGTCTGAGCTTTTGCCAGAAGAATCTACAACTCATTAAAATGCAACCAAGGATATCTCTCAAATACCTCTTAAACAGCTCTTGATTTTTGTACTTTATACATACTCATGTTCATTGTTACTGTAATTCATCTAGTAGTATCTGTCAGACTCATTTAAAATGCAACAAGTATCAATGTTATGTAGCCTGACATTGCACCTACAAGACAAGGGAAGAAAAGTAGACAGCAGAAACTAGGATCTGAAATAGTGGGATTTTCCTCTTGTGACTATTATGAATTGCATTAGAAACAAAATGAATAAAACTGAGTCACTAAGGATGTGTAGGCAATTTTAAGCTTAAATGACTCATTTTTCAAATGGGGAAAAACATCACTTTGCCGGTCCTTCATGTATGTACCTCTTTTTGCCAATGAGAAATGCCTGTAGTGATTCTTAAATTTATATTGGTTTTGAAATTTTTCAAATTATCTTAATGGCATACAAAATACAATTGAGTGCAGTATGTTATCAATTTGTGTTGTCTAACTGTTAAAAGCAAAGTTATAATCTCCACTACTCTCTCTCTTCTAATTTTTAATTTTTCCCAGTAATAAGTTTTACAATGCTTTTTTTCTTTTTCAAGAACTTTTTAATAAAAGTAATTACTGCCTTGTATACTCAATTCAGATCACTATAGTAGAAAAATAGAAGTGGGGGTGCAGTACTAGAACCAGAAAAGAAAATCAGTTTAAAAAGAACAAATTTACCTATATTTTTTAGATAACATAACGTAATTTCTAATTGTTGAAACCTCACTGTTCTTGTCTGCAGTTCAGGCTACTTTTCTGCTTTCAAGATCAGACCTCAGAGTTGATCATTTATTTTGTTCTCTGCAGGTTGTAAAAGACATGCAGGAAATGAAAAACAAGCACATGAAGATAATCAGACAACTGAAAAATAAAGAGAAGGAAAACCAGGTAATCATTCTGGAGCATTAGCATCATTGTTGTGTCATATCATTAGCCTAAGTGAATCAGAAGGATTAAATGTACTTCATTCACACTTGCATCTGCATTCATCTACCCATTACATCATATCTCCAGAAATAATATCAATGTTCTTTCCCTGTATTTTATTATACAACTTTGTGAAATATGGTCTTTTCACCTAAGAAAAGACTTTTCTTCTATTTATTTATATACTGGTCTCTTCCCTGTTCTGAATATTTATGCTGGCATGTTTGCAGAAATTTTCTGAACTGTAATGTTACTAAACTTCCTTGTTAAATATCACCATCCTCTATTGCCTGACACAATTGTGTGGGTTGTGTCTGTTCATAATGATGTAAAAGGCTGTGCCAAGCATCGTTGCTGAATTTGAGTTATTTGGCCTTCTCCTCAGTGGGCATGTTCTCCTCTACTTTGCATTTGGTTTATTTTCTGTCTTAAAGGAATAAAATCATTCTTTGCTTAGCTTAGTATATGACTATTTTTGTGAAGTTGATGAAGTCAATGAGCTCAGTGAAGATAAAGTTAATGAAAATAAACAACCCAAATACATATTTCATTCTGTAGCATTATACAACCAGAATAATAAGGTTAATTCTAAAATATGAATAAGATTGTTTCCTTCTTTTTGAATCCTGGTTGATATACAAAGCAATGTTTATATGACTGCTTCTTTCAGCATGTCCACACAGGTATCTGCAGATCTTTCAGTTTTGTCTTTCAGTATTTTGTAAATGTGATTTAGAAAACAACAGAGTCCTTCCACCTATAAACACCCACAAGGTTACAGTGAAGATACATAGGAGCTGGTCTAGTGATCACAACCCCACACTGCCATGTCTTCCCTTGTGGAAGCATTTCTGCATTCCATTAGTCAATAATTCTCCTGAAATCAGAATTATACATGTCTTTGGCTACATCTTACTGAAACCATTTTCTTCAGCCACTGCCTCTTCTTTAATTCATCAGATTATTCCCCTTTTCCAATTCAGAGTAAGACAGACACCTAGCTGCTTTTTACACTTATGTTTTCCATAAAAACAAACTTCATTCTGCCCAGAGGGCACACACAGCGAAGAGATTTAAAATTTTTTTCTGGGACCTCTAAGTGAAAGTGAGAAAAATCTTTGGATTGTAGAGTAAATGTGTGAGTTTTCTGGATGCAGTGTGCAATGACTTAGTATTCTTTGGTGGCAAACAGGACTTCATCTTATTCTCAAGTTATCACATCTGCTCAAACAATTCAATACGTGTAAATCCAATGCCATGCTTCACTAGGAATGTAGCCCTCCCACAGTCCCATCACACATGTTCAACTTACTCTATAGGTGACTAGGGACAGAGGAAGGATAGATCAGTAATAAGAAGAATGTACTGAATGCAAAGAAAGAGAATTCTCTACATCCTAGCTTTTATTCTCCGAGAAAAGTTAAATTTGTTTAAATTGCTTAGCCATGCATAAAGAGAATTCATTGGGGTCTGCTCTCAGAAAGACTGACATTTTCTGGGGAAAAGGAAGGGAGGAAGGGAGGAAGGGAGGAAGGAAGGGAGAGTGAGAGAGAGTGGAAAGAGAATTACCTTATCAGGATTTTTTGCCATAAGTCTACATCCCATGAAGACGCAAACCTCCTGTGTTCAACAAGAAATGTTTCCAGACAAGAAAAAAGAACCAGAGAAAGAAAACCAATATTTGGCTGTTGTGTAGAATGTTCTTATCATCATACTTAGATTTCCTGTTTTCAGTCTATTCATTTTCTCAATAATCTTTTCTAATATAGGAGCAGACTATAACTACTATAAAGAAACTTCATGGTGACAAAATGAGGAGCCTGAAATCTCAGTTAGAAGCTTATCAAGAGTTAATGAGCAAGAACAGCAAACACTGGCAGAATATAGTTAAGGTAAACAAGAAGTACAATTTTGGCATGGGAATAAGAGCAACAGAAACATCCAGGGGAAGTAGAAAGAGATTGTATAAGTCGTGTTTTCTTCTTAGGGATAGTCTACTGAACACACATAGTTTGTGGAATTACTACAAAACTACAGCTATCTCCATCTGGAGTTGAATAAAGACTTACACAGTATGTTTTCAGAACAGTTTTCATATCTTCAGTTCCTTGATGAAAGAACAATATTAGGTTCTACCATACTGTTTTGCTTAGACACTTGAAAATGTTTATGTTTTTAATGAAACAAATGTGTAACAGTCTTCACTGAATATTTAGTATATTTAATGCTTTTTTGATGATGAACATTAGTATGATGAACATATTAAGGTTTATCGCATTCTTTATATTCTGATACCAAGGAAAATTTTCCGCATGTTCCAGACTTCAAGAAGTATCTTTATAATCTGTTCACACTTGCTTTGTAAATTGGTCAATTTTTATTTTTATTTTTGTGCAAGATCTCTAGGACTTAGCAGGCTAGTCCAAATGTTAAAATTTCTGAACGTATGTAGAACAAAGCCAACAAATAAAATATCAAATAAACAAGCAAACAAAAAAAATATCAAAGGTCTTTTTGAAAAATGAAGGCTGAGTATAGAAGTTATGATTACTTTGGCTTATCCTTCTACCTTCAGAGCCTGAGAGAAAGTAACAGACAACTGAGCCAAGAAAAGGAAGATCTTCTTCACCAAATGAAACAACAAACAGAGAAATGGGAAGAACAAAAGGTGAAAAAATCTAGTTAATTTTTTCTTTGTAAAGTTAGGAAGTGTTCTCATTTCCAGTTCCAGTTCACGCTGTTCCCAGCAGTCTGAGGGACCTGAAAATCACTCTGTCTTTAGGTATGTGTATCTAAATGAGTCAAAATTAAACTGCTAAGCTCTGGTCTTATTTCAGAGAATCTGGGCAATTTGGGGGCCATTAGATGTCAATGAAGAAGACATTCATGTGTTTTTTTTGTGATATTAAGTTATTTTTCTGCTAAAAACTATGTTTGTCATTTCTGTGTCTTATTTCACATCTCATGTCTTTTGAAGACTTATAAAATCACAGTAGAGATTTCTTTTTTGATTTAGCAAATAATTTCAAAAATAAACAAATTCTTAATCTATTACAACACTCCAACACAGGTGGTTGAACTAAGCAGCAAAGATAACTTGCATAGTATTTCCCAGGAAAAAGTGATGTGTAAAATTCCTCAGGTTTTGCAATATTTCTTACTAATAACACATTTTCTGTTTACTAAACATTTGAGGTGGCCTCAGGTGCAGAAAAAGTCTGTAAAAAGCAGAAAGTGTTAAGAGCAAGTAGTCACAGTAGCAGGTTAAAACAGTTGTTTCTGTCCTTCTCATCTTGGCCAAACTGTATCGCAGCCACATTGTCAGACAATTTAGTAGTGCTCAAACGTTGTTCTTACTGAATCATTATTGGATGTTCTTCTTTACGATAGAAGCAAAATAATTACTAAAAAAAAGTCCTTGAGTAAAAGAAATATCTATTGCAAAATCGTAACAATTCTGTTAGAAGCAAGGCTGAGGGAATAGGGGAGATGAGCTATTTAATCTGGGAAGATTTTGAGATTATAACACCACAGACTAGTATGTATCCTAAAGACAATGAACTCCTTTCCTAACACTTATCTTGCTACATTACCAAAACTACAGCCTTCAATGGAGAAAGTCTTTGGTTTTAGTCCTGAAAGCCAAATGAAGTTATGTTTCATTTAATGGTCATGAAGTGCTCAGTGTTATAAACTGTTCAATAAAAAGTTATAAACAATTTAAATAGACTGTTATTGCTAATGTTAATAATTGTATGCCCAGCACGATCTCAGCACCGAACCTGAAATGCATGTTCAAATAATTTAATTTATTCCTTGTTATGTAGGGGTCCTGCTTTTTCCCTAGCATGAAATCACCAACACAGATTGTTAAGTGCTGATTTTAACTTGTCAGAATTGCTCTACAATTAAACCCAACATTAAATTAAAAATTAAATTTTTGATTTACCTACATAATCTCCCTTCTGAAATTGAAGACATTTCAAGATCACCATAAATTATGAATTTCTTGTGACTGGAGAAAACAAATGTATAATTTTTTAATAGAATCTGTGAGCACGGTCTAATTATTGTCTGTTATTTTTAGGGCACTACTTTACACACAATATGTACAAATCTTTCCATAACTTTGCAAATCAACTTTTCTTTGTAGCAATTTTCATTGCTCTGTTATAAAGCACATATTCAGGATCATGTTGTGCAATTGTTTAAAAACAAAGTCTCAAAGCTAGATTCAGTTTATGAAATTGAATTCCGATTTCTATAGCATTTCAGAGTGAAGGTCTCAGGAAGTAGCATTTTTTTTAGTGATACAGCACCATCTTTTGATTAAAGTTTGTATAGCATCAGTATTTAGAGTTTGGGTTTTCTCTTATGTTTTAATATCTATCACAATATTATGTGATTCCTGATTAACAAAAAGTGAAAAATACAGTTTTTATAAATTCTTTGTTATATATCAAGGAAATGTAGTACAATATATTTTAACAAAGAATAGTAAGTGATGAATACAACCAGAACCTGTTGATCAAACTGGAGAGCAGAAAGAAAATGCACAAGCAATGGAAGCAGGTACAGGTATCATGGGAAGAGAGGTAAATCCACAGCTAAACACCGAGAAAAACACCAGTGGGAAAGCACAGGAGACCCATCCCCAGCACAAACCAGAAGTGCGGAGCTGCTGAGGTGCAGCGGCGCAGATGCGGAGCATTGACCACTGAGTGAAGACCTTGTTCGGATCAGCTTCACAGTGGAGGCTCGCACAAGGGGACCCTTCTCAGAGAAGTACATCTGTGGCTAAATACAGCAAAAGGCACCACTGGGAAAGCACGGGAGCCCCAGCCTCACCCTGAACTGTAGGTGCAGAGCTGCTGAGGTGAGGCATGTGGATGCACAGTGAACAGAGCTGGGAGTGAGGGCAGCTTTGCATGTATAAAGGCAGCCACTAGGGACCACAAAGACTGAGGAATGTGGCAAACTGAACACACAAACAGGGCGTGCTTGTCAGAAGGGCATGGCAGAGGCAGTAAGAGCAGGCAGTTTGCATAGGCTGGACGAGCAGGGTGGGCTGGAGTATCCCTTCTCACTCAGGAGACTGGCTTACTTATCAGAAGTCTCCCAAACAACAGATCTGACCATGGTCTCCACTAGACAAAAAGCTCTTCCCAAAAAGAATGCGACAACCCAGACAGACTGCCTGCCCAAAAATGTCTGTTCAGGTCTCTGGCTGCAGAGAGTGCCTCAGCCTGTTACTGCCAGTGGAGGGCAGCAGGGATACCACCTGCATGAGGTGTGAGCAGGTGTCAGAGCTCAGGGAGGAGGTGGAGAGGTGAAGAAGAATCAAGGAGTGCAAACAGGACTGTGGAGTAACTCCCTGGCATACCAGAGGGAAGGGCACCACAGGGATGCCCCCCAAATAGTGATGCACCCCCTTCCCTGTCACTGTCAGGCAGAGAGAGGGGACCTAAGAGATGAGAAGGGTTGGAAGCAAGTCCTCACTCAGCATTCAAGCTCCTCCACTCACACTCAGGCTCCTCCATCTGGACTGCCAC